>WOFM01001859.1:0-11897 GCA_011428145.1 Ericerus pela
GCGAATTCTCCGTCAACTTGTTGCAAAGCAAACGACTCATTTCCATTTTCACCCATCATTTACTCGATAAAATTATAGAATCACTTAATATCGATACATTTACTCGACTAAGGCTACAAAATGTAGTTATCATCAAAATTAATACTCACAGTGTTCGACTCTGGTAAAAACCAATTGAAAAGAAACATATTCAGCGTGGTGAATGGACGATGGTTTCTAATGGTGTAACCAACGATGTACCGACTATCCAGCGGGACCCTGACAACGAATTACAGAAAAATAAAAATATTAAGTCAAAAACTAAATCTTTGTATAAAGTCCGAAACAAATGGATGAAAATGATGACAAAATTGAACAAATTGAAATAAATTCAGAGTTGATCGAGTCATACTTTGGGTAATAAAATATGCGGGAACCCAGGGTTCATAGGTGGAAGGGTAGCTGCGGGCTCCCTTTCATCGAGAGGCCAAACTTGAGATTAGAGAAGTTAACAGCGCTAATG
Organism: Ericerus pela; assembly: GCA_011428145.1. Taxonomy (NCBI): domain Eukaryota; kingdom Metazoa; phylum Arthropoda; class Insecta; order Hemiptera; family Coccidae; genus Ericerus; species Ericerus pela. The sequence goes on from WOFM01001859.1 coordinate 503, forward strand.
GGTTAGTGCTGGCGACTAAAACGGCTATATTCGCAGAAATTAATGTATCAACTAAATTTCAGCCATTGCTATTTTCAAAAACAAGTGGAAATGGCCATAAATACGTCGAGTGACAAAATGCATTGATAAACGTGAATGCGACTGAGGACCATCGAAGTATAGGAATAATGGAAGGGGCACTACCCTAAAGCCAAATGTAAACGAAGTGACAGGAACCTGTTATAAAGACAAAAGCTATGAAGAAGGTAGTGCTGTCTCTCTTTCACCCATTGCGGAAAATGTAATCAGACGTAAACGTAATGATTTATAACCTCATTCGCTCATAATTATGTTTGTCAAACTTATTAACATCATATAAAAGGAAATTTCAAAAACCACATGAATTTTTTTTTTTTGTCGCATTTAATTTGATTCTGATATTGGCAATGAGTGAAACAGAGATAGTAATACCTCGATATAACACTTCTCTTTCTAACACGTTCCTGTAATTGCTGTGACACAGTGCTCGTTCCATTATCCCTATACTTCAATGTTAAAGACCTGCTTGTAACACGACCAAAATCGGAAAAATCATGTTTCGAGCAAATGGTCGTTTAGAGATTTGTGGCCTATTAGATGCAACTTAATAGAAAACTCTCAAAATGCTAGAATTCATATTTTCCATTAGGTATAAACATAGACGTAATTATATACAATATAATACAACTTAGATGACCAACGTAATTATACAACGGGAGTATTAAAAGTAGGTCCAAAATGGTTGCCTACTTGCGCCTAACGCTATTGGCATATTGATATAAGAAAATACACGTATTTATAGTTACACGGATGAAAATTTTTTTGGGAAAATTTATTTGCCAACCCATCGATAGTACGGAAAATTTTATAAATGATAAAAATATTATCATTCAGATTTTGTATCTATACGATTCAATACCGAATAAATCCCAAAAAATTAATTTAAGTATGTACAACTGCGTGTATTTTTCCTAAAAATGCTAATAGTGTCCGACGCAAATAGGCAATAAACGTGGAAGCGTTTTTTTCAAAGTTAGCCGTCTAGGTTGTATATGTGTATTACAAAATATACACGTTTAAAGGTAAAAACAGACAAAAAGTGATCCATCCATAGGACTAATCAACAGAAGAATGGAAGCGACTGTAGTTCGAATATACTTAAAACTTCTTAAATTTCTCACAGAAGTGAATTAAAAAAGGAGGAAAGTTGGTGAGGCCCAATGACAAAAAATTTGAATATATTCTACTCAAAAAAACAATGATATACTTTTATTATACATGTTTTCATTTGAGAAAAAAATTACAGGATACTGATCCCCTGCTCACAAGTTTTATCCCAGCTTCACTTCTAGAGAACGTTTTTTAACATTCCAAAAAGGGGGGGAGGGGTATTTAAAAGTCCACAACCACCTGCCTCCTTACGCCACCAAAAATATATTAAAACTATTCGTTGGCAAAATGCAAGAACGTTTTAAAGTTTCTGAAAAATGGCTGTTTTTGACTTTGGTCGTTTTCAGGAGCAGGTCTTCAACTGTCATGACATCGGTGTGAGAGGCCGTCAATAACTTCATGCTAATCAATGTTATTAACAATCGCGGTCAACCTTAGTTGGAACATGAAATCTGGTACATGCAAACTTCGTCTCGTGTACCTTTTGAGCGTTGACTCCGCGAGGAAAAGGACTGTAGCTCTCAAAAATCTTGGAGATTCGACTCACACAAAATACATTACCCACATTCGTCAGGCCCAAGGCTGTTTTAAGCAGCAATAAAACAGAAAAAACGACCCTGTAATGCCACAAAGACCATTTAATACCATGTATACTGATAACGTAAAATTTTCGCCCGATTTTCTCCGAAAGTGCTAAACTTTCGTTTGCCGGTATCATCGAATGAAAATTTTCAGTAATTTTTCTTCTTCCACTTTTTACAGACGACTTCCAGCACACTTCACTTCACCGAACGTTGCTGGCCCGAGTGTACAGAATGGTGGTTACTGGGCACCTTACTCAATTACCAACTAATGCTGAACCACTAAACCACCGCCACCACCAACACAATGACACCCACTCAGCTGTCGTCTAGCTCATTAACGAAATAAAATTCTAGAACAGGAAAACATAAGACGGCACAAATGAGAATGGAGAAAAAATAAAATGCCAGGCTAATGGCATACACGTTCGCCGTGAACTTATTTTTAATAGTCCAAGTTTCGAAAAATGTTTATTTAAATTAGTCTGCAAAAGTCAATGTACCTATACGACCAACCGAAGAGTAGGCTCATGTAAAACCCTCATCAGAGGACGATACCGGCTGCGTAGCGAACAATGTTTCGCATAATTAGGACAATTTTCGAAAGTAAACGATTACCAATATAAATACTCAAAATGAGAGCACAAATGTACCGCATATTTTCGATGCACTCGCTTAAAACGGGTAAAGTACAATTCGCAACGATTAATTATTCAGTTACGACCGAATGAACGATATACCGTTTATCAAACTTTCGTCGTTCCTAAAAGATTTTCCAGCATGATTCATCTTCGGAAGACACACAACAAAAATACGATACAATGGTCATTCATAGTGGGTAAGTCGCCAATCTATAATCTTTACAATTTCTCCAGCACGATCTGCCGGAATTACTAAAGTCAGTGCTCCCGTTCCTTGATCATGTACGCTTTCATATCTTTTCCAACTAATTTTTTTTTCAAAATTTCTTCAATTTAACACCAACGACCCCAACAATTCAAGAAATTTGAAAGAGGTTATTATTATTTTTTTAACGCCGTTTTATTATTTTTCTTTCGAAGTTGGTAGAATTTTTTGAGAAAAATAAAATTATTTATCTAACGCTTTTTTCGTATCACATTCATAAGCATAATTTTTTCTTTAAAACGAACGGATTTTTAGTAACTCGAAAAATATCTCGTCGATCGTAGAAAAAACACAATAGAACCACCACGAAATCATCCATTATCATTCAAAAACAATTCATCAAAATTGGTATCCAAGGTGAAAAGTTACGTTGGAGCAAACATTACAAATATATATAACTGATCGAACTGAGAACATCGTTCTTTCTTTTTCAAAGTATGTTAAAAAACCAAGTTAGTTAAAAGTTAGAAACACCTCCATTTTATTTTGAACGAAATTCTATAGAAGTTTTAAAGATTTGGTGAATTTTATTCATCACCGTTTTTAGTTTAGAGAACTTCGTTCGTCACAAATGATAAATTAATAATAAATACTTTTAAGACATTATTTTGACTTTTTTTTTTTAATAAATAAATAAGTACTTATATAAATAATTAAAAATTTTAAAAAAATCCTCGCATTTTTCAACTTATTACAAACAAAATTATAATTAGGCTACGTGACTCAAATTACAGAAGAAAGGAAAAAAAATTTATTTATTGAATTACCATTTTTACTGATTACGCGCAAAGGCGATCTAAAATTTTTGTAATTCACTATAATCATATATTAGGGAGAAAACAGGGATATTCTGCGTGAAAAACGTTTTAGTCTCCCGCCAAATGGGAAAATTTTGCTTTCAGCCATTCAGAAAAATTTTACAAGAACGTCCTAGGCTAATTTTCTTCTCAAAAATTTGAGCGACTTTTCAACAATGAGTGAAAATTCAACGATATCCATGAGGGTTTGGGTGCGTGTGTTATCACACATTTCCCATTTTTACACGTTTTGCACGATTGTGTTTCTGTTCTGAATTTACCCAAGAATGTGGGTAACCAATATTGTTTGTCTCTACGGAACCACAAAATGTTGGTCAAGAAAATTTTTTCAGGGTTCATTATCAAGTGATAAATCGAATAATACGTTTTTTGGGGTGTTAAATTCGAATTTTGAGTTCAATTTTTGATTAATCAATATTACCCCCTTCTGGGACACAAAAGAAGGTTATAATAAACTTTTCTTGTATTATCTGCCGATACATCGCAAAAATATTTTTTGAAATGCTGAATTCCAATTTTCAATCAACTTATTGATTGAACAAATTGTTAGACACTTTGGAATCATAATAAAGGGATTAAAATAACTTTTTCTTATAGAATGATACATCACAAAATATGTTTTTTGACGCGCTAAGTTTAAATTTTACCTTCAATTTTTATTGAAGGGAGTTATTTAAGTCTTTGACGTACAATCAAAACCAAGCAAAAGCGGATATTAGTACTCAAGTGGACACGATTATGTCCACTTAGGGACACTTCGAAAAGTGGAGATGTATGGACATTGTCGGTGTGCACAAAAAGTACAGATAGTGTTGCTGTCTAAAAAATGAAGAAATAATAGAGATTGTAACGATGTCTGTAGTATGTCAAAAACATTTTTTCCTTTCTATTTTCATAACCTATTTTTTTCATAACTGGCTGTTATTTGTCTCAAAATCCGAAAGTACGATCTTCAAATGTATTTTCACATAAAAGACTTCTAAACATACACGCTTGGGAGGGTAAAACTATCTTTTCTAAAAGGAATAAGTTGAAAATTACCAACTGAAACCTTTAACATAGCCAATTAAAATTTTTACCAAAGTTATGGTGGAGCATATGAAATGAAACTCTCATTTTATTCACCTTTCATTCAACAAGTGCATCGAATTAGAAAAGTGTAAGGGGATTAAAACATTTAAGACATTACACATCATCTAATAAGAACTTTATTTACTTGATTCGATCCATCTGGACGAATGTTAAGGTGGAGCATTGAAAATGGTACCTAATCTTTAATTCTGTTCACCTTTCATTCAAACTGGAATATCTTGAGATTAAATTGAACCACATACAATTACATCCTATATCGGATTAAAAAACTCCGGATAGGTTTTCAAAAGAACCTTCATTAAGTTAATTTAGTCATTTGGACCAAAGGAATGATACTTTGAAAAGGCTAAGAAAAGTAGGAAAGTTCCATAAGAATACAGTATAAGTACTCTTATGTCATGAGAGATTAGTAAGAATAAATTTACATAATCTCAATAAACCAAATACTCACCAAGAAAGTACCCTAGGAATGTAACAGTAAAAAATTTCTCATAAAAAAGTTCCGGAGCATAAGCAACTTGTACACTGCCGCACTGAATAACAAAATAGGCCATTTCTGTGAAGGTATAAACGCATTTTCAAAATTCATTTTTTTTAAAAAAGAAAATTAGTTTATTTGAATGTACGAATTGAAAATTCACAAGCCACCACTGATTCAACTCATTTCCACACTGCATCACAGGTTGATATGATTTAACAGGTTTCATCTGTAGTAGGCTACTCACTCATCAATATTGGTCTAATTTTAAAAAAAGAGAAAATTAATCAGGTGGATGAATGAGATTGAAAGTTTTTTGTTTTTAAAACAAGAATTTGAAAAAATCGTTTCTTTTAGAGAAACCTTATAGGTACCTACCTCAAAAGGCAAGATTACAATTTACTATGAAACCTATCAAACACGCGTGTATTCGCCAATTCGATCAGCGCAGCTACATAATTAATTACTTAAAATTTTATCGCCCATTCCACTTGTATACATAACTTACCGATAAAAAATAATGAAAACTCGATTTGAATTTATCACAAAAATTTACGGAAAAACGTTAAGATGATTGCTCGAAAAAACTGAGAGAAACCAACTTTCTAATTGCAAATCGAAAACAATTTTTTAAAAACAACAAAACCAATTCGTGACAATATTTTTTTCTCCTCTTCAAAGAGAATAACAATCGATGACACTTCTTCGCGGCAACAAGTTAATTTGATACACACTTACAACTAAATGACCTTTGATGAGGTTTTATTTCGATAATTTGTGTACACACGTCTCAATGATCGTATTAAAAACGATAAGAAAGTACAAAAAGCAAGTAACTCGACTCGAGAGACGATGACGCTGCGGCCGATCTCGATCACAGAAATATAAATACCCATTTGGTCGTTCAAATTGATTTTCGAAACTTGCTAAATGAAAAGCTACTCGATTCAGATCCATTACAGATGAGAAAATAAAAATACTTTTGTTTGCAGAAAAAAAAAATGTATGAAGTCTTGGAAGACGGAATAGTATGATTCTGGCCAAACGTGACTGACACAGAGTACTGCTTACTATCTGAAATACACACACCATCACTGCCTTCATGAAATAAGTCAAACCCAAAATTTGCACGTAAACATTTACGAAGATATTTTTACACAGAAGTTATTCGCAAAATTAGGGCTTTTTCTGTAAACAAACCGATTAGCACACCAGCAATTTATGTGAGATCATTCGACGAGCGAATACGTTTCGATGAAAATCAGAGGGATCAGGTAGGCACACCTACACGAATACGAACTTTAAAATGAAAAAACTAATGGTTCAAACTCGGTTTTTAAAATTTTAATTTTTCACGAAATTAGAAACCCCTCCTACAGTCGGCACCAAATAAGTTGAGCTCCGATGTTTAAAGGGCACTATACAATATGGTACACACAACGTTGTTTCTCACAGGTCATTCAACATTATTGTAGCCTGTACATGTATTTCATACACTGCCTATCTCTTTCAGAGCTTAGTTTATTTGTTAACGACTGTACCTGCCCAATCCCTTTATCTCACTTTTTTGAGATGAACTAAGACCACTAGTAGTACAGACCAAAGATTACCCCATATTTCTTTTCCGATTAAAAATTAAGGCATTTCTCTGAGTTACATTACTGCTGAATTAGAAGACGAGAACGTCGATCAGTTAAAGATGACACGAAAATCGGCATAAATAGTTTTTCTTCTAGGTTTAATTCTTTCGATGGAAACTGTAAGCGAGCGTGAATAAAAAAATAACGGCAATAAACTAAGAAGTCATTTTTTCTGATGAATTTCACGCAAGAAATTACAAAATAATTAAATTATAAAGAATTTTGTACGCTGATCTTTCGTAAACGGTCGCTCAAGAAAAAGGAATACATACTACGAAGGAATACTACTAAAAACTAAACTTCAACAAAGCTTTTTTCGTCATAAACTCATAAATGAAATTTGAAAAAAGAAAATAAACACAATCGAACCCACTTCAAAAACAAAAAAGCGACTAAAGCAAGAAGTACCTAAACGTTCTAAAATTTCTTCAGCACTATCTACTCGAATTATCTAAATCAGTGCTCCTCTTTCAATTTTTTCTAATTTCATTATAAAACAGACTGTTTAATTTAGCACCAATTTCCGGAAAATAGAGTGAACAAAAATTTTTAAAACCGTTATTTCTTTTCTTTGACAAGTTTTTATTTATTTTTGTTTCGAAGTTGGTTCGATTTTTTTTTTAATTGTTTTATTTAATGCTTTTTTGTTTCATTTACAATGGTTCCCATCATTTTCCTTGAAAAGAACAGTTTTTCAAGATAATAATTCAAAAACTAACTCATCGATTCTAGATAAATTAAAACTGGACGACCGTGAGATCATTCTCTATTACTAAAAAAATAAAAATTCATCAAAATCAGTACCCAATGCGAAGATATTATGCTAGGACATTAAAATAAATAACCTATGCCCACTTACAGGTTTCAAAGTGTTAGTACGGATTTTTGGATTTACCAAGGTATCCAGTATACCAAATGATCGAATAGTATCAGTCACAAAGTGAGATTACTGATAAAAATTGTGACGTAAACGACATTGCCGTATATATAATTATAATACTGATCGAATCATTGATAACCCACTCGAAGTTGCACGAAAATAAAATTAAATTTAGAAAAACAGAAATACTTACTCTCAAAGAGAGCTAAAATACAAGGTTTGAAAATTTTCATGAAGAAGGTCGTCAAAAGCATAAGAAAAAACATTACTAATATTTACGTAGTGGTCTGGAGTATATATTCACAATCAGAGAGCAGTAAAATATTTCGATTAAACCATTTTTTTCCTTCAATTTCTCAAAGTTGACTTTGTGGTTTCAAATTATTTTTTCCCGCTACTTTTTCAGTCTTCTGGAAAACAAAAATGAAAAAAATAAAAAAAACAAAAAACAAAAGAAACGATTACCTGGTTTTAGTGTTTCCCAAATTCCATTATTCTAATAGCTGTATTAATTTACTTACGCATTTTTACGCACACAACAGCGATGTTTCGACCTGACTTAATTAGTAAATTACCAAAAATAAAAAATAAAAAAATAACGTAAAAATACGCGCAACCTATTTTTCTTGAATTATCAAAACTTAAAAACCCTATTAAAGAATAACTGAAGGCACATTTCGAGCTGTAGCTGTAAGTTTGAGAAATCAGCAACAATTAGTATTAATTAGTAATTAAGTTCGAAAGTGATAAGAAATACAGACACATTAACAAAGTTTTCATTTTCGAATATTTCAAATTTCATACAATGAAAGAAAATAGAAAAAAATCATCATTCTAAAAATTTTAATTTTAATATTTTCAAATCGTATCGAATAGACAAATGTTCGGTTCGGAACACCTCCCGGCATTTCGTGAGAATTTTTTCGACCCCAGAAATCATATGCACCGACTTACGGACACATGAGATACAACAGCAACACAGAAATGATTTTCAGTGATTCCCTGCAACACTGAAAATTCATTCTCCTAAGCTTAAAATTATATTTTCAACTCTAAATTTCTAATAAACAGTTTCCACTCATTTATATATTACAATTACAAAATTTGGCAACACTGAAAAAAACGAAGTCGGCGCGTTTACTAGGAATCGATCTTGAAAGTTATACCATTTAACACTGGGACACGTGGCCGATACACTATCCACCAAAACATATCAAGGAACATACCACTACGGATGAAGTACCAGAAGCTCCTTCGGTTCTTCTAAATCGATAAAAGCCCCACAAATATTTGCAATAAACTATAAAATTTCGAATTTTGCTTTTCAGTACTCTACATATGTTCCACTGTGGCCTCCCTGAACATTCCTCCGTCTCCGTACTCAGTAATCACAGCCGAGGAAGTTAAGGATCATACTTTGCCAGAGGTGAGCAGGAGAGGCTACGCTGGTGAGGACTTTTTATCTAAAGTTTCGAAATCCATACCAAGAATGGGGCGTCGTTCGAATCTGGATCCACTGGGCTTCAACTGTAAATCGTGCAGCTCGATCTCATCCACGGAAGAATCAAACGAACTGAATAACGATCTCGTCAAAGAAGAAACGAACGAAATACTAAAAATTAAATTGAAGAGACTCCACTCGGTACGTTAAAATTAACGACTCCCACGTAAAAATCAATTGCACAAGAGAATTACTGTCATACAGCATAATTATAAATTTTTCACACCTCATCAATGTTATCATTTTAAACTTCCGGATTATTTTTACTTGTTTCGTTTTTGTATCGACAGTTACCAACCGAGGTTTCGGCATGGCCGTGGTTCAGAGATCATATACCAGATGTATCGAAGAAAAACGAAGTTATTGATAATTGCTACTTCATGACAAAAACGAAGAACTACATTTCCAGCGATGAAATTTGTTACGACGACTTGATATGCTGTCCTATATCAACAGATGCGACGATATTAAAAGATACATATCAACGTACTCTCCCAAACAAACGACAACCATATCTCCAGACTATAAAGCTAATCGATTTATGTAAGGTCTTTCGCAAGGCGCAAAACTGCACCTCTCGTAGGTAATTTTATCTTCACATTCGATGAGATCATTTAAGTTCTACATATTGTAAGATATAATCATTAGAAGAAATCAATGTTCAGTCAAACATGAAAAATATATTTCGTAGTACTGTGAATGTATTAATTTCAACCGTTCAATAATTTTAAATGATAACATAATAACTTACCACATATGACAAACGAAGGTTCAAGTGAAGACAAATTTCAGCAATTGTTTCTGAGCAGCGTAGTTCATTTCAACGGATAGAACGACGGAAATCGATTCACCGGCATCAACTTCAGTAGTTTTTGGCAGATGTAAGCAGCAACAAAGTCATCAGCGTAGTATGGAAAAAATATGACTTTCATATATTCTATATATGAATGAATTGGAGTCACAAACTTTAAGAACATTCGATCGAAAAGACTTAATTCTCACAGCAATTATGATCAAATTGTTGATGATTACTAATTTTTTATTTTTTTTAGTACTACATAGTTGATGGCAGGAACTAGGAAATAAAAAAAAAGGTGTACCAAATTGAAAAATGTGTTTAGGTTTAATGTTTTGGCGTTTTAGGATTGGCTAAATTTTTTGTTGTTATCAGAAAAATATCAAAAAAAAAATCTTAGAGCTAACAAGAATATTATGCACTATATTAGCTCTGTTTGATAGGACTACACCAACTTACACCAGCCCACACACCAGGAGGACGATTCCACAAATGTAGGAATGTAATATGACTTTGCGCCAAGTATTACTTGAATATTTGGAATATCCCTACTGGTGTAATTAGGTGTAAGTTGGTGTAATCCTATCAAACAGAGCTAATATGTACCATGGAGACGACAAATAAGCAGTTTTGTGTCCTACCTATAGAAAGTTTCTACAAACGAGGGTACCACCAACTAAATATCTGATTGGAGAAAAATCTCGCAACATGCATTTGTTTAAAACACTGGCGTACAAAGTACCTCAATTTTAAACCGACTTTCGATTCTGATTAGCTCTGTTTGATAGGATTACACTAACTTACACCAACCTACACTAGTAAGGATATTCAAAAAATATTCAAGTAAAACTGGTGTAAAGTCACATAACATTTCTACATTTGTGGAATCGCCCTCCAGGTGTAGGTTGGTGTAAGTTGGTGTAGTCCTATCAAATAGGAGGGCGTTCAGAAATTCACTCCGAGTGACAACAACACATCAAAAATAGAAAAACTACACGTTTGGAAATTCCCCTCTGACTCCATCCATAAAAATGGTTGACGCTGATTGTTACACTTAACGCGTTCAAAAATTCACATCGGTTGACAATGGGTGTGGACAACCATCACACTGGTCTGGAGATCATAGCCGGCAAAACGTGTGGTGCAGAGGACAAAATGCACCACACAAGCAATTTGTGTAGTGCAACACACCACTCAGTGATGCGACAATCAAATCCAATGTCTTGTTTTGTTTTTTTTTTAATCTTTATTTCATTTTAAATTTTTGTAATTTGTTGAAGACAGAGACAGATGGCAGACTACAGACTCACAACTTCACAAGGTCAAAATGTTTAATCATTCTTTCTTTTTGTCTGTCTCTGTCTTTAACAAAAAATAGTACGAATGATTTTTTTTTATAATCCAGGAGACTAAAAAAAACAATAAAAGATAAAAATTAACTATGTAAAGACTGCTAGCCTTATACATTCACATTCAAATATTTTTCTGCATTCATTGGTAAAAATTAAAAACATA
>WOFM01001861.1:0-13309 GCA_011428145.1 Ericerus pela
ATGCCATTTCTACCTGTAAAATATCGCATATTGGCTTTCAACAATGTACATAATCTGTCACATGCTGGGCCAAAATGTAGTGCTAATTTAATTTTGGCAAGGTTTGTATGGCCACGAATGAAGTCTGACTGCAACAAATGGGCTCGCAGTTGCCTGAACTGTCAAGAATCCAAAGTAGGAAGACATACTCGCTCGCCCCTCAAATCCTTAAAACAAACAGAGTGGTTTAAAACTGTACACATAGACTTTGTAGGCCCATTGCCACCATCTCAAGGACACAGATACTTGTTAAAGATAATAGACAGGGCAACACGATGGCCAGAAGCAATCCCTCTACACGAGATGACAGCTCCCACAGTAGCTGCAAGGTTATACGATACCTGGATTGCAAGGTATGGTGTACCAGAAGTCATAATTACGGACCAAGGTTGCCAATTTGAGAGCTCGCTCTTTAAAGAGCTGTCTAATAAGCTTGGTGTTCAACACAGTCATACCACAGCTTACCATCCTCAAGCCAATGGCAAAATTGAGAGATGGCATAGAGCTCTCAAAGCCTCTATCATGTCTCATGATACAAAGAGATGGGTAGACGTACTCCCTACCATCCTCTTAGGCCTTTGATCTGCCCTACAAACGGATACAGGTCACTCTACAATGCAATTAGCATTTGGCAAAGAGCTACGCCTCCCAGGGGACTTCTTCACAAAATTGAAGGAAGTTAGCCCCAAAATTATGGTACAGAATATAAGAAATGATGTCAACAATTTCCTTGAATAGGCAGCTCGCCATGGCCAGCCCAAGATTTACGTCTTGAAACACTTGGCCAATACCTCACATGTATTTGTTAGAGACGAAAAAATGAGATCTGCGCTGGAGAAACCATACGCCGATCCTTACAAAGTAGTATCACGAGATAAGAAAAACTTTGTGATACTCATTTCAGGCGAACCTCGAACAATTTCAATTAACAGATTGAAGCCTGCATACATGGTAAGCGATGATAAAAGAATAAAGAGGATACCGAGAGAAAACATAGAAAATATCCAGACGGATTCACCAACAAACATAGAAGAATCCGTCGAAAAATGTGAAATAAAAAATTCACAATTAGAGAAAACACCAAAAATAAAAAAGTCTGTGAAGTTTTCGGACGATGTTATTACCAAAACATTCGATCACGAGGCCCCCATATGCCCACGAAAAAGAGGCAGGCCCCTAGGCAGTAAAAAGTGCAAAAATTCCCACCCTTCTCGCATGTCTGAGAGGTTAATGCGAAGAAAATAAAATTTACTCCCAAAAAGTAATATCCGCTATGTAATTTGAAACCCGCTAAAAATAGGCGACAAAAATCAGAACTCTGTGAGACAAAAGAAACTCCGGAGATAAGCAAACGAGGAATGCCAATAAAAAGAAAACGACAGGAATAAACAAATCCACGTGCAATACGGAAATAAACATCGCAACGTGTGTTTACCGTTAAATACAAAGATAATCTCAACGTCATGACGTCACAAACGAAGATTCCTTTGAAATAAAATTCGAATAAAATATTCTATGAGTTTATTTCAGGCATAACTTTCCTTAAACCGATCAGAACTTAACCAGAAAACTTGCATACGGTCGAGAATTTTAAGCGCTATCCCCTCTACATGCTGATAAGAAGATGTGAAAATAATGAAAGGGAACTGTAATGGTAAATCAAAAATATCAGTAAATTCACCCATTTCAGAACTGTCTTAGGTCTCAGACGTGTTTTCTGAACGATATTTTTGGCTCCCCGTTTTCCTTTACATCTATTCCAATGTCGCTACCAACCCAAATCTTCCTCAACACAACCAAGAACCCAAAAGTTCCAGATGTCGCCAAGAATACTTGGCAAATTCAGGAACAGAAGTTGGAACTTGATCGAATTGAGGTGGAACTCCTGATGGACACGGAACCAGCCGTGGAGAATGTTCTCGCAGAGATGACAATTCCGTTTCCACCCATCATCTCTCCTCCCCAGACTCCACTGGAACCAACTCCGATGATGGAATCCCCGACGCCGGAGCCAAAGCCAATGGAGACCAGGGAACCGATGAGGTTCCTGTTTACAGAGGAGAGGGCAGCCAACGAAAAGGCGAAGATGGCCGCCTTGGCAGCGGGGAATTCAAACTACCTGATGCTTAGGCAGCCTCAGTGTAAACGTCCTCTGCCCCCTCACTCCCGTTGTTACCCCTACGCCTACACCAAAAACCAACCACCGAGGCATAGGGGAGAGGACAGCCGGGCAAACTACTTGGCCCGGGCACAGGCTCGTAAGGAATCTTACGAGTGTGTCGGGGCTGCAGTAGGTAGCGCCTTGGCGAAGTGGGAGGCTGATCAAAAATGGCGTTAAACCCGCACGTCCCCCTAGGCCTTGCGCATTTCAATCATTTTTGTGGCGCAAAAACTGGGGGAGTAGCTGTGGGGACTCTCCCGTATGAGGTATAGGGGCTTGGACCCCTCAACGACAGTTGCCACCACAAAGGGCAGGCAAACAATCGTCCTTGTGACATTAAACACACAAAATATGTTTGATCGTAATTACCTGTACGTACTTGCAGTAAATGTACGAGTACCAAATTGTGACACAATAAGATGATGTCACGATTCGTACACGAATCAGCCAGCCATCTTTTATCTCGATAGGGGATGATGCAACCTGGCCGTTCTCACCAACGTATGTATTATCTTACGTACGTGTGTTTGTGTGCGTGCAAATAAGCCATATATAAACCACCCAAACTGGCTCTAAAATTGCCAGTGTTCGCCTTGGTTTTGGCTTACCCGTACTTATGTACGAAGTGGTTGAACACGCTTAAATTCTGTTGAATTTCCTTCTGGTGAGAATATCTCTCACGACAAGGTATTCCACAGCATTTTTCCTTCAAATTCTTATAAAACATTTTGTATGAAATATAAAGAGACAAAATTCATACCACATACTGACAATACTTTAAAGTAGGTAACTATGATTTAATTTTTATCAAATTTGACTAATGAAATTTTGTGATGTAGGGATTTAAACAAAAATTTTATGTTAGATGTGGCGATAATTGGAAAATTACCATTGGGAGCAGGTAGTATTGGACATTTTTAACACTTCGTGTGTCAGCACTGTACAAATTAGTCTAAACACTATTACACTCTATGTGCCAAATGCCTCTGCTATAGCCAGCCAAAAACTTGCTATAGAGAACATTTTAATATTAGTGTAGCACCACTATACCTTTAGTCAAATATTGATTTGTTACAGACTCCTGTTATAGGGTTAGGAAGTTATAGCGGGCGCTGAGATCCATACCTAGATCTCCCGATTACAGAGTCAAATCCTAGACAACTAAGACACACAAATGGCTGAAAACTTTATTGATTTTGGTTTTAATTAGTTTTTTGACTTCAAATCGAAGTTGAAATCAAAGGTAGAACCAAACGCTTTTTGTAAAATTATAAATTCTTTTAACTAAATTAATTTTTTGCGGGCAAGATTGAACTGTTTTTTTTTTCTGGTTAAGTTGCTGGTATCAAAATTTCAGTCCCTCAGTTTAACGTAGGTCGACTATAGTTCTAAAGATAGTCAATCAGGCTAATCCCTTCCATTAATGAACGCCTTGAAGAAGAGAAGGAGTCAGAAAAAACTCACATTTGCGAGAGTAAAAGATCATATGGTTGAACTCTTTAATTTTCAGTTATGCTTATCAAATATCAAATGGTTCAAAAACTCGAAGCTACTCTTTCCAATCGAAAAAGCAATTTGAAAATGAAAATAAAGAATGTTTAATGGCAGCTGACGAAAGGTAGAAAAATTACAACTCTGAAACGAAACTAGTTTCCTAAATTTTATTATTCTGAGGAAGTAAGTCTGGTATGAGTTTTTCATAAAGGTAAAGAAAACTCATTAAATTTCATAAAATTTCGTCAGATTAACAATTTCACAAAATGTTGTTGCTAGGTACACAAGTAGGTACCACCAACCTAGCTCTAATTTCGTTACTCGAGGCACCTTCTGATTCTGCTCAAGCAAATAACTGCTAACCTCGTTTAAATCGTAAATACCTATGCAGATACCTACCGATCAAAAATGAAACTTTCGAATTTCAAATATTTTTACTGCCTATATTGAACCAAACAGTGTTAGTTTAAATAGGTGCCTACTTACCCTAATCGTATTCTATATTTTTGATCACTCTCCAAATAACACACCATTTAAATACATTATTAAACACCTTTTTCTTTTGAATCGCCATTAAAAATTTATGGTCTAATGGAGACAAATGAATTCATAAAATTAAAAAGTTTATAATATTCTTCTAAAAAACGAAGAAAAAAAAATGGATAAAAATATATTGACCAACATAATCAGTTTATTTGAAATTTTTACTTACTGCTGTATTCGATAGGCCTACACTGAATTACAGGCTATGTTAATATGACTACTCGCACCTGTTTCTTACACAAGTCATTTGAATAAATTTTAATTTTTGTTTTTTTTGTTTTTTTTTTCGTCAGAGAAATGCGACGAAAGTATTTTTATGCATCGTTGTTGTTTTTTCTTCTTTTTTTATAGCCTAATCATTACGTATTATTTATTAGGTAAAGAGATGAACGTATTTTAGCCATCCCTTACATCATTAACGAATCGCTAAAATAGTATCCGAATCATTTTTACACTACACAAAGTGATTGCAAAGAGTGGCGTATGTGTGTACGAGCTATAAAGACACGATACTACTGGGGATATTAAGTGGAGGGAATAAAAGCTTTTGATTATGAGCTTTTAATGCACCAGCACCGAATAAAAAGGAGTCGGAGGAGACAGCACAGAGTTAAGATTTTCTGTCCCTCGACTTTTGCCGGAGTATATTCATCTTTTAATACCTGACCCCTGCTATTAAAGCAGTTCTTCTTTTTTTTTTGGCTCTCTCTTCTTTTTTCACCCTCTCTCCCACCATCATTCTTCTTCCACATCTTTCCTGTTTTTCCCTCGACCTCCACCATTTGGCCGTCTTTCTGTTTCTTTCTTTTTTTTTCTTTTTTTGCTACTGCCCGCCTACAGCTTTTGTCTCGCTGGTGCTGAGTTATCAAAAGAAAGTAAAAAAAAAAAAAATGTAATAACCGACGACAAATTTGTATAGCCGTTTCTTATTAATCGACGAACCGAGTAAGAAGAATAATAAACGAAATTTCCACGACGATTTTATTAATTTGTTTTTTCAACGGAGGCACAGTTTGCTCAAAAGGACGAGAAAGAAAAAAAAAAACAAAAAACTTTGTCTTGATTATCTCATTTTTTGAAAAGGTAATGATTTCCTTCTCCTTATTTTTCGTTTAATTTATTTCTACTTATGGAAGATAATCTGTGTATAATATCTGAAGGACCTGTTATAATTAGTTATCTAGGTATAGGTATAGTTGAAAATGAAGGTAGGTATGCAATAAACTGCGTCAACAATCGAAAAGCGAGTAAGTATACCAATGATATTTTCGACCCATCTTGAAATGCTTATATCGTTCTCGAGATTTTTCGAACAGTAGCTGCAGTGGTTTATATCGGTGGTTTAGGAAAACTTAATTCTCGACGACTATTCAATTTTGTCGATTTTGTTTCAGAAGATTTAACTACATATTTAAAATTTTTCTTTTTAAATTACAATAGTTATTTGTGATTCGGCTCATGCTGCAGGGATCACACTCGTATCGCAGTCACCTACTTCACACGAGTATCGCATACTTTTTTTTCAACGCCCCCTCCCTCAAAAAACAAACAAAAAAAATAGAAAAAAATAAATATTTTGGTAACTGACAAACATATAGACGCAAAGTAGTACGAGTACGACCTCTTCGACTAAAAGTCGTTGAGGTTTGATCCGCCAGAACAGAGAAATTATTAATAAAAATAATAATAATAAATAGAGCGTCAAAAAAATAAAAAGGTAATATTAAAGTATATTGTAACGTTTGATGAGATGTAATGCACATGTGTATGAAAAAACGAAAGTCACAGTGTTTAATAATGTAAAAAAGATGGAAGCGCCTATGCTTGAAAAATGATGTTAAAAAATAGTGTTGAAATCTCCTTCTTCACATACAGTTAAGAGGCATGAAAACATCTGTTTTTAAGGTAGGTGTTGAAAAAATTAAATTTTTGTAACATGTGCATGTAAATATGCTAGTTTTTCAAGGCTGTATGGCATACCTAAAGCGGCTGATTTTAGAATTTTTCATTTTCTTACTCCTTATTTCCCCTTTCTGGTTCCTCAACTTTTTTTCAATTCCTGATTGTGATTCCTTCACTTTTTTTATTCTTTATTAATTTTTTTTTCTATTCACACAGACCTTTTTTTTGTTCCTCTACATTTTATCACGCCTCATTAATTCCTCAAGTTTTACACTATTGTATTCATCCAGAGGCACTTCAATTCGTTATTTATTAATTTTTACTATTTTTTTTTAAGTATAGTTCATTTTATGAAACTTTCCACCTTGGCTAGGAGATTAGAACCTACGTCTCCTGCATAATAACCATCACTCTACCAACTGCGTTACAAATGCTAGTTTAGAAAATGAAGTAAGTTTAAGTTTATATGTTTGTCATGAACTTCTTTTCGAATATTTCTCTCTACAAAAGAATAGTTTTTTTAAATGTCTCAAAATCAGCATTCCATGCACTTGTTAAAAAAATGTAGTATGCTACAAATGCCTAACGTGGGCTGTTTTTTCAGCGAGTGTGGAGAGTTTAAAAATAACCCGAAGGTGAATGCAGAAAACTTCACACGAGTTAAAATATTCTACTTTAAACACTTGTAACACAATAGGTATACCATTTGTTTGATGATTTACTCAATTTTGTGTATTTTATGAGTATTTTTGGAATAATAAATTCATTTGGGTAACCACAGTTTTATTAAAACTGAAAAAAAATTAAAATATAAAGGGATATTTAAAATTATTGTGTATTTATTTCACAACTGAGGACTTTAATTCCAAAAAGATTACATTATTCAAAAACCTAATTTTTCAAGAGAGGTAAAAAAGTATGTATGCGTTCCCCTGAAGTTTAAATACTCAAAATTAATTTCGTTATGCTTCTTACCAGTTTAATAAATGATTTGACCGAAAAATTTCTCACTGATGATATTCTAGGGGAAAATATCTCCATATAAATAATGGAGAAGGTGAGTTTTGCCTCCATCAAGTAAGTTTTTTCACAAATATCACCATATTTTGAATTGATTTCACAAAAAATTGATAAAAAATATTATCTTATTAGTTAACATGAGAAAAAAATCTGAAAAAATATGTCATAGCACCCAGAACAGTTGGAATAGTAATTTCAAATAATGAAATAGGGTATTATTCATTTTTGCTAGAATAATTTCCAACAGTCATAGTAAATTCACTAAACTGGACACTCTAATAAGACACTAAAATAATGTATACTGTGAACTTGCAAAATATTATGTACAATAGAAGACTCACCTTGGAGTGAAAACTAACAATATTCATTGGATAATGTGAGTTTTTGTTCTAAGGTACCTCTTTAGAGGCTATTTTTTTCCACAAAGAGCACATTAGGATTAATTCTTAATTTTATGAGCTCATGTGGTGGGACCTGAAGTTCTGTAAATAAATCCATATGCTTAATTCATGTTTTGATAAAATGGATTATTTGAGTTTTGGAATTAGGGTTCTCAATTATGATTTTAAAAGTGTTTTTCTTGTGGAGATAATTTGTTCAATAAGTAGGTAACTTTCATTCACATTGAGATTTTAAATTAATAATCTCAGGATTTTGAATTGTGGATTGATAAGAAAACTTGAGTTTCAAGCAATTTTTTTCTGCTGATCGGTTTTTTTTTTTTGTGTATGAGTCTATAACGACATATTTCTACTCATTAACACTCATATTCATATATCGTCACATCAGTAAACTGTCATTCACCCTTACGACTATATGATGATGAAACGCAGTAAACAGAATATAGATGCCACATAGGAATGTTATTGCATCAGCCAATATAGCTCTCTCACTCGCATATTTATGTCCACACTTGTCATAACCTTCATTTAATTACCGAATTCGTTGATACATTATGATTAAAAGAGATGAGGTATTTATCACCTAAAAAATACCTATACTTTTCTGAAATCTTCTGAAATCTTCTAGAAGAACCATCTTGACCAAGCTGCATAGTTAGTGGAGGGATAATCAATCATCTCATTGGTCAATCATGACAACATCCATCTTTCACCTCAACTTTGTATTTGTCCACTTACAAATTTGTTGCTAATATCACTAGAGTAAATGAAATGTAAACTTCACTTCATAAAGAAACTTTGAATGGTAACCTTCTTTAATAACCCTTTAATAACCATCTCTGGTAACTATTTTAGTTACACAGTCTTTTATAACCATTAACTATTAAGGGGCTCAATAGGCGAGTCCGCAACTTGCAGTATAATCTGTACTTTGTTACATTAGAATCTGTTATTGAAGTTATTAAATGCTGATTGGAACAAGTTCATCAATCAATATAGGTAAAGTTGCTGTCACAGTGTCAATATTTTTGGCTACAACTTTCAATTTTTGTTCTTCAAAAGATAGACATTAGAGATGATTGAACTCTGTATTCAGTATAAATGTTGGGGGAGAAGCCCAACAAGGGAAGTGTAGGCGAGACACCTCCGGGTTGGTATGAGTTTCTAATCGAAGTCGCTTAAGCCCCCCAAAATTCTCAACTCCATTTGCGGTTATGAATTTTTCGATGAATTTTATTTTAATTTTTTCTGCACACAGAATATTTCTTTATATGTTCAACCTCAACGAGTAAACTAACCAAAACATTCGTACCTCCTCGACTCGCATCAACTCAAATAGAATCTATTTTATTTGCCTAAACATCGTTGACGACCGCGATGTCTAACAATAATTAAAATGCGAACTCCAAACGAGAGAATGTTTAAACCATTCAAAGACACCCAAATACATTATAACTTAATACCTACCTATTTCATAGTCTATAAATATTCTACAGGCATTTATTTGGAGCTAAAAATTTGTAACAACGCTACAACGATAAACGCCTAAATGGCTAAAACGTAATAAATTGATGTGTGTTCATCGGTTCACGCAAAGCCAAAATCTATAGGCTACAAAGTAGCCTACAGCCTATATATGTATACCTACACCTAACCCCCATTTCTCTTCGATTTTCGATTTTTAATTTACCATTTTCATTTTAGTACCCACTGTAAAACACACCCTCTTCCTCTACCACAGTGTCGTACTCTCACTCTTTCTCTCCGTCTCTTTCAATGGTTACATCAAGTACCAACGCGCAAAAACACCCAGCGAGAGGGTCGCTTCTTGGGGGTATTAAATTACGATAGCCGGATTACCACCATTGATTTCACTATGATTAAGGCTTCATTCACCATTAAGGGCAAATTAATACTGCCTCTTTGTAGAAAAATATTTATTCTTCCCATTATACGGTCTGTAACGTTTTATTATAGATCTTTTCTTCTTCATCTTTTTTTTTTTCCCCATTCATTCAATGGTGGCGCGGCGGTTGTTCTTCGATGTAATTACTGGATGCTGTATTAGGTATATTACGGCCAAAAATTTAATCAGATTAAAAATATTGTACTAATTGCTTGGTGAATTGGCGGGATTGATATGTGTTGTTGGTTTTTTTGGGTTTTTTTTTTTTCCATTTAATTATTAATAAAAGAGATTGCTATATGTACGACTATTATACGATCTGTTGTGGGTGTTTTAATAATATTCGTAAATGACACCGGAGAAAATGAGATAGATAGTCAGTGGCAGTACGATGGTAATTCGTGAGAGTTCTCCCTACATGGGCTTTGAGAGCCAAATCCAAATCTCTGTAAAAAACCAAATATAATCCACAATTTTACCATAGTTTAAATTTTTTTTCAAACGGATTGGGAATGTCCGAGTTTAGAGGGTACCACCATCGACTGAGCTGATAAGAAACGAATTAGTGTTCCATTGTTTTTCCTTTCATAAGAGTTCATGTATTTTTGAATATTTTCAAAAATTCACCAAAAATTAAATTTTTAATATTTTAAAGCACAATTTGAGCTACAGGAAAGATATGCCTTTTTGAATAACTGGGGGGAAAAAATTGTGCAAAGTTGAATAAACCTTTACAGACTTAAAAAAAGATGCCTTATCTTTGCATGTTATAAAATACTACAAGTTAAAAACTGTTGGTAACACTTTACCTCTAGAACTATTGGAGAGATTTGCATGAAATTTTCCAGAAAAAATTGTATTATTCCAAGGAAGGTTTACTGCCATCAAGCTAGTCCGTTAGCCGCTCTGGGAACAAAGTTACCAATTTTACCATCTGTGAAAACAGAAAACGAAAAAAATATTTCTCAAACCTAACAAAAAGGAATAAAAAAGAGAATTTAAAAAAAATTTCTCACCCTCTCTTTGTTTATTGTCTGATAACTAGGTACTGGTTGGTGAGGAATTACACCAACTTACACCAACCTACAACAGGGAGGCTATTCCAAAAATATTTGGGTAAAACTTGACACTAAGTCACATAACATTCTTACATTTGTAGTTAAAATTAATTAAATACAAACACAAAATTAAACGAACTTTATTTATCCAATAAAACATTACATCGTCTGCCATGATGCTAAAAACAAAAAGTGAGAACTACAAAATTTTCACGAACTTTCACAAATTATTATTATTAGAGAACTTTCCTCAGTTCAAGAGCTGAAATAAGTGAAAATAAAAATATAAAAAATATTAAACATCAAATATGAAAAATTAATATTTGAAATGAATAAAATAATCGAATAAATGTAAGCCACAGAACAGTAAACATCGCAGAAAAGAATGACCAGTAATTAATGAATGAGATCAAACAGCATCAATACAACAGATTAAAAAAAATGAAATAATAAATTAAGAACAGAACACTACTGTAACAAAAATAGGCACAATTAAGTAATAAATTATGTACGATTAATATTAACGAACAGCATTGTAAAATTTGTTTCAGGTGAATTATAGATGAAAACAGATCAAAAATTATGAGATTAAATTGATTAAAAATGAACTGAAAATTGAAGTAATACTTCACAAACTGATTATATTGGATTCAACTATGAGTTAAATCCTTCTCAAACAAAAACAACAATTGAATTAGCAATAAACATAATATCAAATACTACTTCAGGATTAGAAATGCAATTGGAGTTAGTTTATCATACATCAGGTTGGTGTAAGTTGGTGTAGTTCTATCAAACAGAGCTTATGATTTTCTCTCTGTCTCATTCCGTTTTTTTTTTTTTTATGATGTTTCATTTGGTTATACAAAAAAGGAGTTAAAACAACTTTTAAACATTATGCAAATGAAGCTACTGGTAACAGTTCATTTTTATAATAATTACAATGCTAAATAACATATGAAAAGACTACTTTCTCCCATAACTGTGTGAGCATAGGCACCTAGGTATATAATTATGTATAATATTTTTCTTCTTACATCTATTTGAAGAAGATGATTTAATCTTTCATTAAGCTCAAATTATATCTAAAAATTCCAGAAATTTCATTCTCGGCAAATTTTTGAAAATGGTCAAAAATACATTGGCTCTTATTTGAGAAAAATGATTGATCACTTATACAATAAATTGATTACAAAGTTTGCCACCAGATGGAGACTCTTGTCATAGACAGTTCCAATTAAGAACTGAATTTTTATTTGAAGAATTCTAAAACAGATCCGAAACTGGAACCAAATTGTTACTTTAGTCAAAAATAGGAAACGAATAAGCATTGAATCCAAAAAAATGATTTTTCATAAGGATTCAGTTCCTGAAAATGTTTTTTGTGGTATGTGCCAGAGAAATAAAACATGGAAAATGTTAATTAACTGAATACTGATCACAAGTAATAAATTAATAAATTAATTATTTCATGAAATTATGAAATAAAATATGATGAAACTATGAACAGTCGAAGTTGACATGTAAGTATTATGAAATGAGATAGCTGTAATGGCCAAAAGAGGTTGTAAAGTACCTAGTTAGAACCACTTTCAGTATTACACTGTATACGAGATATTTACCACTGGAAAAGCATTAATATCTCTATAATAATTTGAATAATTAATTTATCATCCACATCTATTGTGGACCTTAATGTATTGAGAGACTTTAATAATATTTTAAACACAAGATTGATTTAACACTTTTAATAAAAAATTAATTTGAACGACAAAAGTACATTAAATAATATTTCAAACACTAAACTAGGTTGAACATTTGGGATTAAAACTCTTTAGACAAAGACTATCTATTAGAAAGCTAACTGGTAGCACTGTGTAATAATTCCTTCAAATTGAGGGTTTATATACCCATTTGAGGTATGTAAGTGTATGTGATGGATAGGCTTGGTGAGGTAGGGACTTATTATTTTAGAGATGTGCTGACTCGCGATATAATCGAGGGACAGACAAAATGAGGTCATGAGTATACAGACATTATATCTATATTCATAAAATTAAATACGGGTAATTTAGTGTTTGTTTACAAAGAACTATAGGATGTTTTGATTATTGATGAGTACCTACATTTTTGGTATTTGAGACTGTGTGGACAAATATCTTCGTCCTATTTAAAAAATAGATGAAAATATACGTTACAATAGCATTTAAAGCAAAAGAGTCTCCGAGAAATTAGCAAAAACGGGACCCTAATTTCAAACCACATAACCAAACCTTATTAAAAATGAATTTTTCATGAAACAAAATTGAATCGATATTGGGAAACACTGAGAATCAAATTGGAATTGATTCATAATTTGTAATTATGAAAAAACAGATATAGACCTGAACTGATATTTCAAAGGACTCAAAAAACAAACTGGAACTTAGTCTTTTAAATCAAATAAAGTTCTCAAACACCTGCTGAAATTAACACGTTTATCCTCCCAGAAAAATTTTCAAAAACATTAAACTACCGTTACATCAATTGGCTACAAAACCCAATTTGTTGATTTCCTCCAAATTATAGGTAGGTAACCCAGGAAAAGCTATCTGTTTTAGAGACAGGGTGAGGACTTGAGAATGATTAATTAGTCGTGACTAGGGAGTGAACAGTCAGCCCCCCTCCTAAGTTTCACAGCGAAATTTTTCCTAAGGAAGAGACTTTCATTCAGGTGAGTGTGTAAGGGGGGCTGATGGCTCTCAAATATACGTAAAGTTTTCATTAAAAACAAAATAGTTTACTA
>WOFM01001862.1:0-12360 GCA_011428145.1 Ericerus pela
ATGGTCCTGGAGCATTGAAACCTCGAGAAGAAATGGCTCAGCGTTCCAATAACAATATTAACTTGAATCCGGCTACAGATTTCTACAAAAAGTTAGCATTGGAATGTAATGGTGTGCACGTTGCCGTTGATTTGTTCGTTGTGAACGCTCAGTTTGTAGATTTAGCGACCATAAGTAAGTTGTGAAGAGCTGATCGAAACAAATATTAGTGGATTTTCCTTATTTGATGAGCTGTCGTTTGTATAGGTGGAATTTCGCAAATATCTGGAGGTTGCATGCATCATTTTTCGTTGTACAACAATAAAAATTCCAGAGACGTGGATAAATTGGTTAAAACGTTCGAACGATATTTAACCAGAAAAATTGGATTCGAAGCTGTTATGAGGCTGAGATGCACCAAGTAAGCAATGGTTTCATATTTTTCTCCTTATTGCAGAAACTCACTTTCTGATAAGGATTATTAATTATTAATGATAGACTTCTCTACAATTGCGGACTATCGAAGGTCCACAGAGACCTAGAAAGGGTTTACCAAAATCGTTGAAAAAATTAAAAGTGACATTGCCTAGAAAAAGTTTTTTTTTTCAGGTTTCTCCACAATAATGTGAAGCTTCACATTAGAAACGAATGTCACTCCCAGACATTTATTTTTTTCAAGTTTAAATTGTATATTGATTATTTATTCATTGTATGAAAAAAGATAACAATTTTGGTGCGGCTCATGTTGAAATGTCATTCTTAAGAATTATCGATAAAAATTCTTTACAAAATTCAGAAGCTGTCTCGGTGTAATAAGAGTTCCCATTTCTTGTTTTTTTTTTCTCAAAGAAAAACGAAATTCTGTTACGCCTTACGTGATATGTGACTGAGTCAACTATCATCATTCGACTTCAACCATGAATCTCGATGCCAGTTTTTCGTTTTGTTGAGAGGGAAAACCGAAGCAAATCCTCGCTCTATTTTCAAAAGTTCCTCTAATTTAACCGCTGTAGAAAATTATTGATGATAGAACTTTTTGAAGGACTCAAACTTGAGTTCTCAAGTTCCGTGATTTTGACAAGAAAATTGTTTTTCTTGTACAGAGGTTTATCGATTCACTCGTTCCACGGAAATTGTTTTGTTCGTACTACCGATTTACTTGCTTTACCTAACATCAATCCAGATGCTGGTTTCGGTATGCAGGTGTCAATAGATGAAAATCTGTCAGACTTACAAAATGTGTGTTTCCAAGCAGCCCTTCTTTACACATCCAGTAGGGGTAAGGTTTCTATTGACGTATTTTTTGTTATAATTTTATTACTTCAATGTATAATACGATAAATTTTCCAGGCGAGAGGCGCATTCGCGTCCATACTTTGTGTTTACCAGTCACCAATAACGTTCACGATGTTTTGGTATCAGCAGATCAGCAATGTATTGCTGGCTTATTGGCGAAAATGGGTACGCGGCAGTTTTGTTTCTGATCTAAATTACGTGTCGAAGAAAATGTTGACGGTTCATTTTTTTTGAAACTTTTAAACAGCTGTTGATCGGTCGTTACATTCATCCGTCACTGATGCTCGTGAGGCTTTTGTTAACGCTGTCTGTGATATTTTAAATGCATACAAGATGGTTTCGGGCTCCGGACATGCTGGATCATTGTTGGCGCCTAACAATTTAGCCCTCTTTCCGTTGTATATTTTAGGTCTAATGAAAAGCGTGCGTACCTTGCCCTGTTCTCGTTCCTTATGTCTCTCTCTTTCGTAAATTATTGGTCGGTATTTTTTTGTTTTTCAGGTTGCTTTCCGATTGGGTCCATCCACACGGACGGATGATAGAGTTTTTGCTATGTATCAGATGAAGTGTGTCCCCGTGGATAGACTTATTCAAATTATTTATCCGGATTTATACCCTATTCACAATTTATCGCAGCATGTAAGTTTCATGAAGGCAACTGTTTTTTTGCGTTCGTGATAATTCAATTTTTTCGCATTTTCCCAAAGAAATACTTTGATTTTTTCACATGAATTAAGCTGATAGAACCCATATTAAGCTATTCAGACCACGAAAGGAACCGTTTGAAAATCGTGGATCATTTTATCGAAATTGATGAAACTGCGAGAACCCGAAATCTAAAAAATTGAGAATGACTTACTTTTCATTAAAAAATTATTATATCGCTTAGAAGTATTCGGGGTGCAATGAGCACCTGAAAATTGTTTTTTTAAATGTGTGAATGTGACTGCCTCCTTCAGTATTGAAACAGTTTTGGTTAATAATTGTATTTTCCCCTATTTTTTACTCGTAAAATTGAACTTAATTTCAATATTAGTTTTTTTTTATTTTTTTATTTTTTTATTTTTTTCAAAATTTTTCTCAGTATTTTGACGAAATGTTCAGGCGAAAAATTGTATTCTACCTACCCGATTTTCAAAAATTTTCAGCCGCAACATGAATTCAACGGTAAAATAGTCGCAGTACCACCAATTGTTCAACTTTCTGCTGAACGTGTGGATTCTACTGGTATATATCTATTGGACGAAGGTGAATCGTTGACTGTTTTCATCGGTCATAGCGTGCAACCTGCAGTTTGTCAAAGTATATTCGGCTGCCCTCAATTCAGTTCAATTCCTGATAATTTGGTAAAGTTTATAATGTTCATTAAGAAGGGAAAATAATCAGTCATTAATTTTTGCTAACTTGTATACTTTGTCCTACCCCATTTTCCTTTTTTCGATTGAAAACATTTTCATTGTATTTTGTTCGTATTAGAACGGGCTACCTGTCATCGAGAGTCAAGAAAATGAAATGGCCCATAATTTCATTTCTTATTTGCAATCGAAAAAACCGAATCCTGTAATCATTGATGTCCTGAAGTGAGATAAAATTTTATTTATTTGTGATGAATCGAGAATTTTTAGTATTTACTTGTTTCGAATTTGTAATTTTTCTTTCCTCAGGGATACTCTTCAGATGAGATCTAAATTTTATGAACGTTTAGTCGATGATAAAACCGAAGTTGGAATTTCATACTATGAATTTCTACAGAACGTGAGCTCTCAAAAGATTTAAAATTTATTGTAAAAGTTGTGCGATAATACTGCTGACAGCTTGAATTACCGGTAATGGAAACAGCGTAAGTTAATGTAAGTTGAAGATTCCGTCTTTCTCCGCGAGTTTACGATTCCAACTTTGTGAGATTATCGATTATTAATGATTTTTTATTTGAAGTTTTGTCGGTCGTAAACTGTAATTATTATCAGTTTCAGTTATACATTCTTAAAACGATGTCGGCTGTTGTTCCATGTTTGTTGTGTTTTTTCTAGGAAATTCTTAGATGATTGAAAAAAGTTTGTGGAACCGATTTCTGCCTGACTTGGAAATCTTTTCAATTATCGCATATCGAATACGAACTCTCACATTTTGAGTATTTTCCTTTTACTAAATATTCGTATTTGTTTATATTATTCGTGGTTGATGAGTGTGAAGAAGAAAACCTAGTTATGACGCGTAATTGTAATTTTTTTGTAGCATAGAACCTATTTATTGATCTATATAATCGTATGTACATTTGAAAATTATATTTTATTGTGGTACATCAAATAAACTGTTATCTTCTCAAAGTTATTTCAGACTTAACACATCAGTCACGAGTTGACGTTATTACGTTATCAATTGAAACCGGATTCAAACAAACAGGTTGAATCATCTGAGGATCACGGAAAAATATATTTTTTGTTGTACCGATAGCTATGACACTGAATAGTACGATCAACTTCCTACCTTATTGTTCTTCAAAAATGTTCAATTTCCATTTTTCGTAATCATATGGGAATTTATATAGGTTTGTGATAATGATGTATAAGTTTGTTCGGACCACAAAGAATTAATGAGCATATTCGTTGACAAGAGTAATTGATTTTGTTTTGAATTCAGAAAAGTCGACATCAAATTTCAGAAGGAAAAATGAGCAGGGTACGAGGAAATTTTGTCTACTTAATTTAAGAAATTCGAAGTATCATTAGGACTGATCCGTAAAAATGAAGGTTAAAATGGTGTAGCAGAAGTTTACAACAATTAAAATAAAATTGCACATTTTAATTTGACAAAACAATAATTTAATACAGCTAATCAGACATCTTACTTCATCAAAACGAACGGATAATAAAATTATATTAATCTCATCGAAGTTTCGATTGTTAGGCCGACCTAACATAAAATGCCTTTCCGGCCTCAATTACTTCATCGTAATCATCCGGAGGAATACCTAATTCTTCATCAGTCCACAGCTTCGGATTAGGTGGCTGGTACAGAGGATGACCAATAAACAATTCCGGAGAATACCAGAAACTGTAAAATATATTACACCATACCACCGTTTGGAGAGCAGTTCTTAATTTTATCTTCGGTCCATAGTCGCAAGGTGGAACATCACAACGATACGGAGCTGATCCTGGAGGAGCATGTCCATTTCTAACAGAAGAAGTTGAAAAGAATTTCTTTCCAACAAAAGCAGGCTGAGAACGAGCAAAAATTAACGCTTTACTCGCCATAATATCTAACGACTATAAAATCTACAATATGTCCTGATGATAAGTTCGCAAAAAAGCTCAGGAACAAACTTTATAAAAATTGTTCTAACACCATTCGACTATCACCGATGGTCATAACACTAACATTAATGATTAAGGAATTATTTTAGAATCAGAGAGTATGAAATTAAAAATTTAAATATCAACTTACGATCTCTTTAGTTATCGGTGATAATAATATAATTAATATATGATATGAATAACAGAAAGAGGAAAGAAAGTAATCATTGGGAAGGAACTTCCAAGGATATTATAATAAGTCTGTTCGGCGACCAGAGAAAATACAAACCCACAGAAAAATCTGTAATCAGTTGTAGACTTGTAGCTTTTTTTTCTGTAGGTTTACAAATTGATGTGAGGCGTACAGAACGAGGATCGAAAGAACTTGAGACTTTCTACTTTAATGACATTTTATTAGCGACTAAAATATATTTCACAAAGGAAATATGAAATGGCGAAGCAACAGCGTTATCGAACGAAAGTAGTAGGGGAAGCACTTTGTGATGAGAGTGTACATATTGATGTGAGGCATACAGAATGAGGATCGAAAGAACTTGAGACTTTCTACATTTGAGAGGTTTATATCGCGACTGAAAAATACATTACAAGTTGTTGGGATACGATTCCCTCACTACCTCACGAACACGGGATATCACTATGACCAATACTGTATGAAACATTCTATTACTTTATTCGTTTTACATGTGGCGACACTGATCGCCAATATAATATTCGTTCCACCACTGCTCGACGGAGAATGTTCTCCGCTCGTCAGTCGTTGTACTAACGTTGATGTTATTAAACATTTTTCCAAGATGGAAGTTCGTACTTATTTTTCTGGTTAAAGTATTTAAACCTCACCTCAACATGGTAGCCAGAGCTGCGTACCAGTGAAAATAAGTGCGTGAATCGTAATATGTTCGTGTTAATCGTGTAATTTGTCAAAAGTAAAAAGTTTATGTGTCACGCAAAAGTGAAAAATTTAGTATTGTGTAATACCTCCACGCAAAGTGGAAGGATAATTAAAAGTTCGTGAACGCAAAGTTCGGTTCCAGTAATTAAAGGAATTATCCTGGAAAAGTTAAAAAAAGTCGAAAATTAAATGAATTAAAGGTAAAAAGTAAAATTGATGAAAACTACAGTGAAATCTTGAGCGCCTGTGAAAACGTCAAAGTCAAAAGTCTGGAGAAAACAAGTCAGATTTGAGAGAATTCTATGGTTCGGTAGACCAGCGCACACAGTGAAAAACGGTTGGCAGTTGTTCGTGCTGTGTTCTGGAGATTGAAACAGCGGAGATCGAAGATTGCTGAGTGAAAATCGTCGAAAATTGGTGTCATCTGGCTGAGCAAACAGAAGGAAGACTTCGAAAAAACACGAAAAAGAAGCAGAAATTTAAGATCAGTAGAAATAATTTAAGTTAATTCGAATGTTTTCGTGTGATTTGGCCAAAAATTAACGTAAAAATTTAATATTACAAATAAATTGATATAACATTTTAGTATATTTCAGGAAAATTCTCAACCAGAAAATTAAACAAAGTCGAAACTTGAAAGGTAGTTTTGATAGCCTTCATATTTTATCTTGTTGGTTGGGAATTGAACGAAAGAGGAAATCTTTGTTGGATGAGAATTATCGAATCCAACAAAAGAAAACTCATTTTCGAACATTGACACAAGTGACAGATTTTTTCATGTCAACATTGAATAATAGATCGATAAATTGTTCTCTTTCAGTAATCACTATCTCACAGTTGTTGAATATTTTTGCATTGTATATTAATTCGAACTTTTATATGTTGAATAGAATGATCGACGATCGGATATAAAATTTGAAAATTCATTTGACTTGACTTTGGATATCTTTTGACGAATAAAATTCACAGTAATTTGACAGCTCAAGAAACAGTAACAACGGCGGAGAGATCACCTCATCGTCGGCAGAACATATAGTAAGAATTAATTTAGAATATTGACCAATTTATGATAATCATAATATAATATTTTGTAATTTGCATTCCCAAATCGAGCGGTTGAGACCGTGTCTTGCATTATCGTGTGGTTAAGACCGTGTTACCCTTTAAACTTAAGATCTCGTGTTTCTGAGGTAGGGCATAAACTCCCGAATACCCGAAAATAATAATAAAATGTCGAGATTTGACACAAAGAAAGTATTTGATGGGAGAAACTACGATGCCTGGAGGACCACGATGGTTTCAACATTGTATGCAGAGGGATTGTACCCAGTAATGCATGATGTTGAAACCAAAGTGCTGTTTTTGGGGTTGGAATTGAACATTTTTTTAAACCCGGAATCTGGAAATGCCAGCCCTGGCGAATAGGATGGCATATTTCCGTAACCAAGAGAAAGGCAAGGCATTGATTTATCAGGGATTAAACAATGAGCTGATAGAAAGGGTAAAAGACTTGAAAACTATAAATCAAATTTTAAAGGTCTTAGATGAAAGGTACAAAAGCTGCACGCAAGTCACGTATATAAATGCGAAGCAGGCCTTTCAGAGGTTAAAATTTAGTAGTGAAGGTAACATGAGAAGCTATTTGGATGTGTTTTCTCGGGCGGCCCAGAAAATAAGGGACTGCGGAAAAAGTTTAGACAAACAGGAGGAGATAGAACAACTCCTGATATCTTTAAATATGGATTACAACATGACAAGGCTCGAATTTAATACATTAAGCCAAGATCAAAAAACAATAGAGACTCTTCATGCGATGTTGATCGAAAGATCGGACAGGTTGTACGACGAGAAGAAGTCGAAATATAATAATAATTATAGATATCGTAATTTTAATAATAACCAAAGAAACCAAAGATTCCAATTTGGAGGAAACTATAATAGATATAATAACACAAATAGGAATCAAAATTACAATCAAAATATAGACCAGGGGAAAATGACATATAACAATAATAATCAAAAGTCAGAAATGCCTCATAATAACAATAATAAGTATGATAATAGAAAATATAATAACAACCAAAACCAAAATAATTTGCCAAATCAGAATGAAGTAGTATGTTTTAAGTGCCATGGCAAAGGGCACATAGCTAAGGTATGTCCGTCAAATAAAGAGGGTATAAAATCCCAAGAAAAATTGGATGGTCCTGCACAAAATACAAGATACGGACGAAATAATCAGAACAATAATAATAATAAAAATAAAAAAGAACATGATGTGCAATGGTCAATGATGATCAGATATAGGGACCAAGAACCGAATAACAACACTAATAATAAATTAATAAACCTTATAACATCGAATGACACAAAACAAGAGTCAGCTTCCGATTATGTTCCTCTCACTAAGAGGATAATGTTAGATGGGGGAGCTGTAGCTCACGTAATCTCTGATATATCGAAATTATCTAATCCTATAATGCTGGAAAAGCCGATCGAGTTAGAATGTGCCATCCAGGACACCTTACTGATTGCCACCCACATAGGGACAATGTTTATCAGGGTGGAAAATTCGGAGAGAAACCAGACTGTTAGATTAAAAAACGTTCATTACGTACCATCACTTAATGTAGACCTAATGTCAGGTATTAAAATAACGGAAAATAGGGCGCTGGGAATAGACCAGAATTTTTCTGCAGCGCACATATACGTCCGCGGGACGAATGAAGTCATATTTTCAGCCCCAAAAATCAGGGGGGTATACATGGTTAAGTACGAAATCGTACCGGAATCAATGGTCAATATTATAGATAGAGAGGATGATTTAAATAAAATATGTCCTTATAATAATAAATCAAATAAGCTGGCGTGTATGCCTAATATAAATTCCCAAGATGAATGGATGGAATATGAAATAGAGGAAGAAATTATTGAGGAGAGTCAGAATGGAGTGGAAAAGGATATAGAGAACACAAATAATGATACACAAAATAATATAAATAATAGCAACTTAAATAATAATGACATAATAAATGTCAGTGACGAATATAGTAATAATGAACCACAGAATAACGAGATGAATGAAGGTGATATAGGACTGAATGAAGATGTAGGTGTCAATAATAATGATATAATAAATAATAATAATATAATAGATAATAATCAAGAAGTAAGCCAGGATATAGAAAGGCCGAAAATAGATAAAAAAATGATATGGCATAGGAGATTGGGACATCTGTCTGGTAAAAACTTAAAGTTATTAACAAAAGTCTCAAGAGGCATTCCGAATGGAATTACATTCCGAGATGATGAGTTTAGTTTGTGTGAGGTATGCGTTAAGGCCAATTCGAAAAGATTGGGGCATAACGGCACTAGGACCAGACCTGAAAGGAAGCTAGAATTCGTTTCATCGGACACAATGGGCCCCTTCTCACCAGGAATATATGGTGAAAAGTACGTGTTAATATTTGTGGACCATGCTACGAAATATACTTTCGTCTCCACCATAGAGAAAAAGTCAATGGTGTGTGAGGAGTTTAAAAAACTTTATACAAAACTGAAATCAAAATTTCCTGATCAACCCATTGCCACTTTAAGATGTGACAATGCAAAAGAATATTTAGATACACATATGAAGACATTTTGTGAGGAAAACGGTGTAAGCCTCGAGCCGGTCATTCCGTATTCACCGGAATTGAATGCGATGGCCAAAAGGCAGAATCAAACGATCATGGCTAGAACTAGAGCTATGCTGTTTGACTCCGATTTGGACTTCAAATTTTGGTCATTGGCTGTCCTGACGGCGGTATATGTCATAAATAGGAGCCCAACTAGGGCAAACAAAGATAGTAAAACCCTGTTTGAAATGTTCTATGGCATAAAACCAGATTTATCAAATATAAGAGTTTTTGGGTCACTCGCCTATAGACATATTCCTATGGAAGTACGCCAACAACAAGCCACAAGAAATAAAAAAAAGAAAACAAATAGCGAACATCCAAAACTCACACAACGAGCCAAAAAAGGAGTGTTTGTAGGTTACACAAATAGTGGGTACTGTATAAGGGACCCATTAATAGACAAATCGCATGTCACTTGCGACGTCAGGTTCGATGAAGCGAGGAATATAACACAAATAGATAATACAAATATTGATAAAGAAATAATACAGGCAAATAATAATATAGTAGAAACGCCCGTAATATTAAACTTATTTAAATCAAGATATAAAAACTATATTGAGGATCACATCCCTCAAAAATGGGAGGATGTAGAAAATAATCCTTTTAACAAAGAATGGCAGCAAGCAATTGACGACGAGCTTAGGTCTTTATCTGATATGGGCGTGTGGGAGGTCGTTCCCAAAGAAAGAAATGTGAGGTTAGTGGATACGAAGTGGTGTTTTACCACAAAACCAAACAGCCAGGGCATTCATATACCGAAAGCCAGATTGGTTGCGAGAGGTTTTAAAGATCCAACTCACTATTCTTTGACAGAAACGTATGCCCCGGTGGTCCAATACTGGTTAATAAGGTGGATACTGTCTATAACAAACAAATATAATTTAAATATAACACAGTTTGATATAAAAACTGCGTTTTTGAATTCACAAATAAAATATCCTATATATATATCAAACCCTAAGGGATGCCAACTAGGTGAAAATAATTGCCTGAGACTAATAAAGTCCATATATGGACTGAAGACGTCTTCGAAAAGTTGGTATGACCTGTTGAATTCAACTATAATTCAAGCTGGATTCACACAATCAAAAATAGATAGATGTTTATATATTAAAAAAGACAATAGTGGTGCTATGGCATTTCTGATAGTCTATGTGGATGACATGTTGTTGGCTGGGAACCACAACGAGTGGACACAAGACTTGGTAAATGCCTTTAACAATAATTTTACACTAAAAATAGAAAATAATCCAAGTATTTTTGTAGGATTTGAAATAAATAGGGATACTTCAAAGAAACAAATCATATTAACACAAAATAGATATATAGATAAGATTCTGCTAAAATTTGGTATGACAGAATGTAATCCGTCTTCCACACCTATGGAGACCCGATTAAAAATAAATAAGCCAAAAAACAGATTGGATAACACCGAATATAGGGCTATGATTGGGAATTTGCTATACGTGGCAAGACTGACCCACCCGGATATTGCCTTCGCCGTCAATTACTTGTCGCGGTTTCAGGCATCCTCAAACCCTGAAATAAAAAATTATGTTCGTCGTATCATTAGATACCTTAAAACCACAAGGGATTTCTCTCTGGTCTTCCACTCTGACCAAACCAATATAAAAGCTTTTGTCGATGCGTCGTATGCACCCGACGTAGACGACTCACCCATAGACTTGAATAATCTGGAGAAAGGGTGTTCCACTACTGGCTACATGATTTTCGTTAACGGAGACTTGTTAAATTGGGCCGTTCACCGGCAAAACACGGTTGCAACGTTGTCAACTGCAGCCGAATTAATTGCGTTGAATGACGCACTAGACGATGTATATGTGGTCTGGAGACTCACTGAGAGCGTTTTCTCTGTAACCGACCCAGTGCAAGTCTATGAGGACAACATATCAGCGTCCAGAATTGCATCTGGGGGAGGCCAGAAACGCTCCAGGTCACTAGCGATCAAATGCTATGCAGTTTTAGAAGCATTTCAAAATAAGTTAATAATGTTTAACGATATTAAGTCATCTGATCAGGTTGCTGATATTTTAACTAAGGCACTTGATCGGAAAACCTTTCAAAATATTGTTATGAGAATACTCCGGACCAGTCAACTTTTTGGCCAATAGTCTTAATTGACTCAACCCTCAAAATTTTTCGTTTTTGGTTTGGACTGCGGATGGGCGTCGGTCTTTTAGCGCCTATCGTAAACCGAGTGGTCCATATGTCGTTTCACAACTCATATCATCTTTTTCAATAGGTTCCCCGTCGCTGCTCTGCCTCTCTTATTGGCATCAGCATTCCCTAATATAGACAATTGACTCCCCCAATAGAATATTTATACAATATAAACCCACAAGACTAATTATAGGGACATATATATAATAATATTATTTCTCCACAGCTGACGATGAGGAGATATTGATCTCTCCAACCTGCATTTTGTTTATATATTTTTATTAAACTAAAATCACACTATACTTATAAGACGTGACATAACAACATAGAGTAAAATGTATACCTAATGTTGATAATTACACAATATATTTAAGATAAAACACAAATAAATACTTCCACACATTAATTATATATTATAACACTAGTCAACGACACATTTATCTATATTTATTTTTACCATTTTTTATATATAGCAATTGTATATGACATCTACGTGTAATAATTTTGACTGCTATTGCTTATTTTTAAATTTTTTTATATTTTTTAAATACATACAATGTGTGACGAATTTTTTTTTTTAAACTTATATGTTCGTGCGTCCGTTTTGAATCGCAGGGGGGTGTTGGGATACGATTCCCTCACTACCTCACGAACACGGGATATCACTATGACCAACACTGTATGTAACATTCTATTACTTTATTCGTTTTACATGTGGCGACACTGATTGCCAATATAATATTCGTTCCGCCACTGCTCGACGGAGAATGTTCTCTGCTCGTCAGTCGTTGTACTAACGTTGATGTTATTAAACATTTTTCCAAGATGGAAGTTCGTACTTATTTTTCTGGTTAAAGTATTTAAACCTCACCTCAACACAAGTGAAATATGAAATGGCGAAGCAACAGCAATATCGTATCGAAAGTAGTAGGGGGAAAAACACTTCGTGGTGAGAGTGTACGTATGACATATATATATATAATGTGATCGTAATGATGATGAAGAAGGAGAG
>WOFM01001863.1:0-17348 GCA_011428145.1 Ericerus pela
TGCTATTTTACTAGCTTCTTCTAACGAAATCCAAAAATTCAAGTTATATTTCTATTAATATTCTACTATTTAAAGATATTTAACATAATTAATTTTCAAATTTTATATTGAAAACCAAAATTTACAAATTTTCGAAAAACAAAAATTATATTTTGTACCATCACGCTAGTTTACTCGCTGCTTGTTTACTCGCTTCTGGTTACTAGCTTCTTTTAATGAAAAAAAAGTACAGTTATAATTTTATTAATTTTCTACCATCATGCAAGTTTACTCGCTGCTATTTTACTAGCTTCTATTGAAATCCAAAAATTACAGTTATATTTCTATTAAGATTCTACTAGTAAAGAGTTAACATAAATAATTTTCAAATATACTAAAACCAAAATTTACAAATTTTGAAAAACAAAAATTTTAAGTACAACACGAGTTTACGCTGCTTGTTTACTCGGCGAGTTTACTAGCTGCATTTAATGAAAATTAAAAAGTACAGTTTTAATTTTATTAATTTTCTACCATCAGGCTAACTCGCTGCTAGTTTACTAGCGGCTTTTAAGGAAAATGAAAAATTACAGTTATAATCTTATTAATTTTCTACCATCACGCTAGTTTACTGCGGCTATTTTACAAGCTTCTATTGAAATCCAAAACTACAGTTATATTCTATTAAAATTCTACTATTAAAGTAAC
Organism: Ericerus pela; assembly: GCA_011428145.1. Lineage (NCBI taxonomy): Eukaryota > Metazoa > Arthropoda > Insecta > Hemiptera > Coccidae > Ericerus > Ericerus pela. The sequence goes on from WOFM01001863.1 coordinate 688, forward strand.
AGAAATTAATTTTCAAATTTTATATTGAAAACCAAATTTCGAAATTTTTGAAAAACAAAATTTTTATTTTGTACCATCACGCTAGTTTACTCGCTGCTAGTTAACTAGCTTCTTTCATTGAAAACGAAAAAGTCCAGTTATATTTTTATTAATTTTCCACCTTCACGCTAGTTTACTCGCTGCTTGTTTACTTGCTGCTAGTTTACTAGCTTCTTTTAATGAAAAAAAACTCTAGTTAAATTTCTAATTATATTCTACTATTTACAAATATTTAACATAAATTAATTTTCAAATTTTATACTGAAAACCAAAATTTACAATTTTTGAAAAACAAAAATTTTAATTTTGTACCATCATAACTAGTTTACTCGCTGCTTGTTTACTCGCTGCTAGTTTACTAGCTTCATTTAATGAAAATTAAAAAGTACGTTTTAATTTTATTAATTTTCTACCATCATGCTAGTTTACTCGCTGCTAGTTTACTAGCTTCTTTAATGAAAATGAAAAATTACAGTTATAATCTTATTAATTTTCTACCATCACGCTAGTTTACTCGCTGCTATTTTACTAGCTTCTTCTATTGAAATCCAAAAACTACAGTTATATTTCTATTAAATTCTACTATTTAAAAGTATTTAACATAAATTAATTTTCAAATTTTATATTGAAAACCAAAATTTCGAAATTTTTGAAAAACAAAAATTTTTATTTTGTACCATCACGCTAGTTTACTCGCTGCTAGTTAACTAGCTTCTTTTATTGAAAACGAAAAAGTCCAGTTATATTTTTATTAATTTTCCACCTTCACGCTAGTTTACTCGCTGCTTGTTTACTTGCTGCTAGTTTACTAGCTTCTTTTAATGAAAAAAAAACTCTAGTTAAATTTCTAATTATATTCTACTATTTACAAATATTTAACATAAATTAATTTTCAAATTTTATACTGAAAACCAAAATTTACAATTTTTGAAAAACAAAAATTTTAATTTTGTACCATCACACTAGTTTACTCGCTGCTTGTTTACTCGCTGCTAGTTTACTAGCTTCATTTAATGAAAATTAAAGAGTACAGTTATAATTTTATTAATTTTCTACCATCATGCTAGTTTACTCGCTGCTAGTTTACTAGCTTCTTTTAATGAAAAAAACTCTAGTTAAATTTCTAAGTATATTCTACTATTTACAAATAGTTAACATAAATTAATTTTCAAATTTTATACTGAAAACCAAAATTTACAAATTTTTGAAAAACAAAATTTAATTTTGTACCATCACACTAGTTTACTCGCTGCTAGTTTACTAGCTTCATTTAATGAAATTAAAAAGTACAGTTTTAATTTATTAATTTTCTACCATCATGCAAGTTTACTCTCTGCTATTTTACTAGCTTCTTCTATTGAAATCCAAAAATTACAGTTATATTTCTATTAATATTCTACTATTTAAAGATATTTAACATAAATTAATTTTCAAATTTTATATTGAAAACCAAAATTTACAAATTTTTGAAAACAAAATTTTAATTTTGTACCATCACGCTAGTTTACTCGCAGCTTGTTTACTTGCTGCTAGTTTACTAGCTTCTTTTATTGAAAACGAAAAAGTCCAGTTATATTTTTATTAATTTTCCACCTTCATGCTAGGTTACTCGCTGCTAGTTTACTAGCTTCTTTTAATGAAAATTCTAAAGTACAGTTTTAATTTTATTAATTTTCTACCATCATGCAAGTTTACTCGCTGCTATTTTACTAGCTTCTTCTATTGAAATCCAAAAATTACAGTTATATTTCTATTAATATTCTACTATTTAAAGATATTTAACATAAATTAATTTTCAAATTTATATTGAAAACCAAAATTACAAATTTTCGAAAACAAAAATTATAATTTGTACCATCACGCTAGTTTACTCGCTGCTTGTTTAACTCGCTTCTAGTTTACTAGCTTCTTTTAATGAAATTAAAAGTACAGTTATAATTTTATTAATTTTCTACCATCATGCAAGTTTACTCGCTGCTATTTTACTAGCTTCTTCTATGAAATCCAAAAATTACAGTTATATTTCTATTAATATTCTACTATTAAAGATATTTAACATAATTAATTTCAAATTTTATATTGAAAACAAAAATTTGAAATTTTTGAAAAACAAAAATTTTTATTTTGTACCATCACGCTAGTTTACTCGCTGCTAGTTAACTAGCTTCTTTTATTGAAAACGAAAAAGTCCAGTTATATTTTTATTAATTTTCCACCTTCACGCTAGTTACTCGCTGCTTGTTTACTTGCTGCTAGTTTACTAGCTTCTTTTATTGAAAACGAAAAAGTCCAGTTATATTTTTATTAATTTTCCACCTTCATGCTAGGTTACTCGCTGCTAGTTTACTAGCTTCTTTTAATGAAAATGAAAACAGTTATAATCTTATTAATTTTCTACCATCACGCTAGTTTACTCGCTGCTAGTTTACTAGCTTCTTTTATTGAAAAAAAAACCTCTAGTTATATTTCTATTAATATTCTACTATTTACAAATATATAACAAATTAATTTTCAAATTTTATACTGAAAACCAAAATTTACAAATTTTTGAAAAACAAAAATTTTAATTTTGTACCATCACACTAGTTTACTCGCTGCTAGTTTACTAGCTTCTTTTAATGAAAAAAAAAACTCTAGTTATATTTCTATTAATATTCTACTATTTAAAGATATTTAACATAAATTAATTTTCAAATTTTATACTGAAAACCAAAATTTACAAATTTTTGAAAAACAAAAATTTTAATTTTGTACCATCACGCTAGTTTACTCGCTGCTTGTTTACTCGCTGCTAGTTTACTAGCTTCATTTAATGAAAATTAAAAAGTACAGTTATATTTTATTAATTTTCTACCATCACACTAGTTTACTCGCTGCTATTTTACTAGCTTCATCTAACGAAATCCAAAAATTCCAGTTATATTTCGATTAATATTCTACTATTTAAAGATATATTACATAAATTAATTTTCAAATTTTATATTGAAAACCAAATTTACAAATTTTCGAAAAACAAAAATTTTAATTTGGTACCATCACGCTAGTTTACTCGCTGCTAGTTTACTCGCTGCTAAGTTACTAGCTTCTTTTAATGAAAATTAAAAAGTACAGTTATAATTTTATTAATTTTCTACCATCATGCAAGTGAACTCGCTGCTATTAAACCAGCTTCTTCTATTGAAATCCAAAAATTACAGTTATATTTCTATTAATATTCTACTATTTAAAGATATTTAACATAAATTAATTTTCAAATTTTATATTGAAAACCAAAATTTACAAATTTTCGAAAAACAAAAATTTTAATTTTGTACCATCACGCTAGTTTACTCTCTGCTAGTTTACACGCTGCTAGTTTACTAGCTTCTTTAATGATAATAAAACTCTAGTTATATTTCTATTAATATTCTACTATTTACAAATATATAACATAAATTAATTTTCAAATTTTATATTGAAAACCAAAATTTACAAATTTTTGAAAAACAAAATTTTAATTTTGTACCATCACGCTAGTTTACTCGCAGCTTGTTTACTCGCTGCTAGTTTACTAGCTTCTTTTAATGAAAATGAAAAAGTACAGTTATAATTTTATTAATTTTCTACCACCACGCTAGTTTACTCGCTGCTATTTTACTAGCTTCTTCTAACGAAATCCAAAAATTCCAGTTATATTTCTATTAATATTCTACTATTTAAAGATATTTAACATAAATTAATTTTCAAATTTTATAGAAAACCAAAATTTACAAATTTTTGAAAAACAAAAATTATAATTTTGTACCATCACGCCAGTTTACTCGCTGCTAGTTTACTAGCTTCATTTAATGAAAATTAAAAAGTACAGTTTTAATTTTATTAATTTTCTACCATCACGCTAGTTTACTCGCTGCTATTTTATTAGCTTCTTCTAACGAAATCCAAAAATTCAAGTTATATTTCTATTAATATTCTACTATTTAAAGATATTTAACATAAATTAATTTTCAAATTTTATATTGAAAACCAAAATTTACAAATTTTCGAAAAACAAAAATTATAATTTTGTACCATCACGCTAGTTTACTCGCTGCTTGTTTACTCGCTTCTAGTTTACTAGCTTCTTTTAATGAAAATTAAAAAGTACAGTTATAATTTTATTAATTTTCTACCATCATGCAAGTTTACTCGTTGCTATTTTACTAGCTTCTTCTATTGAAATCCAAAAATTACAGTTATATTTCTATTAATATTCTACTATTTAAAGATATTTAACATAAATTAATTTTCAAATTTTATACTGAAAACCAAAATTTACAAATTTTTGAAAAACAAAAATTTTAATTTTGTACCATCACACTAGTTTACTCGCTGCTTGTTTACTCGCTGCTAGTTTACTAGCTTCATTTAATGAAAATTAAAAAGTACAGTTTTAATTTTATTAATTTTCTACCATCATGCTAGTTTACTCGCTGCTAGTTTACTAGCTTCTTTTAATGAAAATGAAAAATTACAGTTATAATCTTATTAATTTTCTACCATCACGCTAGTTTACTCGCTGCTATTTTACTAGCTTCTTCTATTGAAATCCAAAAACTACAGTTATATTTCTATTAAAATTCTACTATTTAAAAGTATTTAACATAAATTAATTTTCAAATTTTATATTGAAAACAAAAATTTCGAAATTTTTGAAAAACAAAAATTTTTATTTTGTACCATCACGCTAGTACTAGTTTACTCGCTGCTAGTTACTAGCTTCTTTTATGAAAACGAAAAAGTCCAGTTATATTTTATTAATTTTCCACCTTCACGCTAGTTTACTCGCTGCTTGTTTACTTGCTGCTAGTTTACTAGCTTTTTATTGAAAACGAAAAAGTCCAGTTATATTTTTATTAATTTTCCACCTTCATGCTAGGTTACTCGCTGCTAGTTTACTAGCTTCTTTTAATGAAAATTAAAAAGTACAGTTTTAATTTTATTAATTTTCTACCATCATGCAAGTTTACTCGCTGCTATTTTACTAGCTTCTTCTATTGAAATCCAAAAATTACAGTTATATTTCTATTAATATTCTACTATTTAAAGATATTTAACATAAATTAATTTTCAAATTTTATATTGAAAACCAAAATTTACAAATTTTTGAAAAACATAAATTTTAATTTTGTACCATCACGCTAGTTTACTCGCTGCTTGTTTACTCGCTGCTAGTTTACTAGCTTCTTCTATTGAAGTCCAAAAATTACAGTTATATTTCTATTAATATTCTACTATTTAAAGATATTTAACATAAATTAATTTTCAATTTATACTGAAAACCAAAATTTACAAATTTTTGAAAAACAAAAATTTTAATTTTGTACCATCACGCTAGTTTACTCGCGCTTGTTACTCGCGCTAGTTTACTAGCTTCTTTTAATGAAAATGAAAAAGTACAGTTATAATTTTATTAATTTTCTACCATCACGCTAGTTTACTCGCTGCTATTTACTAGCTTCTTCTAACGAAATCCAAAAATGTTATATTTTATTATTCTAATATTACTATTTTAAATATTTTTTATTTTTTAAATTAATTTTGTACATACATTTGATATTGAAATTTTCGCGCTAGGTACTAGTTCTTAAATTTATTAAATGAATTTAAAAATAACAAATTTTAATTTATTGAATTTTCGTACCATCACGCTAGTTTACTCGCTGCTGTTTACTCGCTTCTGGTTTACTAGTTTTTATGGCAAATAAAAAGTACAGTTTTAAATTTTATTAATTTTCTACCATCATGCAAGTTTACTCGCTGCTATTTACTAGCTTCTTCTATTGAAATCCAAAAATTACAGTTATATTTCTATTAATATTCTACTATTTAAAGATATTTAACATAAATTAATTTTCAAATTTTATACTAAAAACCAAAATTTACAAATTTTTGAAAAACAAAAATTTTAATTTTGTACCATCACACTAGTTTACTCGCTGCTTGTTTACTCGCTGCTAGTTTACTAGCTTCATTTAATGAAAATTAAAAAGTACAGTTTTAATTTTATTAATTTTCTACCATCATGCTAGTTTACTCGCTGCTAGTTTACTAGCTTCTTTTAATGAAAATGAAAAATTACAGTTATAATCTTATTAATTTTCTACCATCACGCTAGTTTACTCGCTGCTATTTTACTAGCTTCTTCTATTGAAATCCAAAAACTACAGTTATATTTCTATTAAAATTCTACTATTTAAAAGTATTTAACATAAATTAATTTTCAAATTTTATATTGAAAACCAAAATTTCGAAATTTTTGAAAAACAAAAATTTTTATTTTGTACCATCACGCTAGTTTACTCGCTGCTAGTTAACTCGCTTCTTTACTACTTCTTAAGAAAATGAAAAAGTACAGTTATATTTTATTAATTTTCTACCATCACGCAAGTTTACTCGCTGCTACTGCTGTTACTAGCTTCTTTTAATTGAAACAAAACTACTAGTTATATTTCTATTAATATTCTACTATTTAAAGATATTTAACATAAATTAATTTTCAAATTTTATACTGAAAACCAAAATTTACAAATTTTGAAAAACAAAAATTTTAATTTTGTACCATCATACTAGTTTACTCGCTGCTTGTTTACTCGCTGCTAGTTTACTAGCTTCATTTAATGAAAATTAAAAAGTACAGTTTTAATTTTATTAATTTCTACCATCATGCTAGTTTACTCGCTGCTAGTTTACTAGCTTCTTTTAATGAAAATGAAAAATTACAGTTATAATCTTATTAATTTTCTACCATCACGCTAGTTTACTCGCTGCTATTTTACTAGCTTCTTCTATTGAAATCCAAAAACTACAGTTATATTTCTATTAAAATTCTACTATTTAAAAGTATTTAACATAAATTAATATTCAAATTTTATATTGAAAACCAAAATTTCGAAATTTTTGAAAAACAAAAATTTTTATTTTGTACCATCACGCTAGTTTACTCGCTGCTAGTTAACTAGCTTCTTTTATTGAAAACGAAAAAGTCCAGTTATATTTTTATTAATTTTCCACCTTCACGCTAGTTTACTCGCTGCTTGTTTACTTGCTGCTAGTTTACTAGCTTCTTTTAATGAAAAAAAACTCTAGTTAAATTTCTAATTATATTCTACTATTTACAAATATTTAACATAAATTAATTTTCAAATTTTATACTGAAAACCAAAATTTACAAATTTTTGAAAAACAAAAATTTTAATTTTGTACCATCACACTAGTTTACTCGCTGCTTGTTTACTCGCTGCTAGTTTACTAGCTTCATTTAATGAAAATTAAAGAGTACAGTTATAATTTTATTAATTTTCTACCATCATGCTAGTTTACTCGCTGCTAGTTTACTAGCTTCTTTTAATGAAAAAAAACTCTAGTTAAATTTCTAATTATATTCTACTATTTACAAATATTTAACATAAATTAATTTTCAAATTTTATACTGAAAACCAAAATTTACAAATTTTTGAAAAACAAAAATTTTAATTTTGTACCATCACACTAGTTTACTCGCTGCTAGTTTACTAGCTTCATTTAATGAAAATTAAAAAGTACAGTTTTAATTTTATTAATTTTCTACCATCATGCAAGTTTACTCTCTGCTATTTTACTAGCTTCTTCTATTGAAATCCAAAAATTACAGTTATATTTCTATTAATATTCTACTATTTAAAGATATTTAACATAAATTAATTTTCAAATTTTATATTGAAAACCAAAATTTACAAATTTTTGAAAAACAAAAATTTTAATTTTGTACCATCACGCTAGTTTACTCGCAGCTTGTTTACTTGCTGCTAGTTTACTAGCTTCTTTTATTGAAAACGAAAAAGTCCAGTTATATTTTTATTAATTTTCCACCTTCATGCTAGGTTACTCGCTGCTAGTTTACTAGCTTCTTTTAATGAAAATTCTAAAGTACAGTTTTAATTTTATTAATTTTCTACCATCATGCAAGTTTACTCGCTGCTATTTTACTAGCTTCTTCTATTGAAATCCAAAAATTACAGTTATATTTCTATTAATATTCTACTATTTAAAGATATTTAACATAAATTAATTTTCAAATTTTATATTGAAAACCAAAATTTACAAATTTTCGAAAAACAAAAATTATAATTTTGTACCATCACGCTAGTTTACTCGCTGCTTGTTTACTCGCTTCTAGTTTACTAGCTTCTTTTAATGAAAATTAAAAAGTACAGTTATAATTTTATTAATTTTCTACCATCATGCAAGTTTACTCGCTGCTATTTTACTAGCTTCTTCTATTGAAATCCAAAAATTACAGTTATATTTCTATTAATATTCTACTATTAAAGATATTTAACATAAATTAATTTCAAATTTTATATTGAAAACAAAAATTTTGAAATTTTTGAAAAACAAAAATTTTTATTTTGTACCATCACGCTAGTTTACTCGCTGCTAGTTAACTAGCTTCTTTTATTGAAAACGAAAAAGTCCAGTTATATTTTTATTAATTTTCCACCTTCACGCTAGTTTACTCGCTGCTTGTTTACTTGCTGCTAGTTTACTAGCTTCTTTTATTGAAAACGAAAAAGTCCAGTTATATTTTTATTAATTTTCCACCTTCATGCTAGGTTACTCGCTGCTAGTTTACTAGCTTCTTTTAATGAAAATGAAAAATTACAGTTATAATCTTATTAATTTTCTACCATCACGCTAGTTTACTCGCTGCTAGTTTACTAGCTTCTTTTATTGAAAAAAAAACCTCTAGTTATTTTCTATTAATATTCTACTATTTACAAATATATCAAATTAATTTCAAATTTTATACTGAAAACCAAAATTTACAAATTTTTGAAAAACAAAAATTTTAATTTTGTACCATCACACTAGTTTACTCGCTGCTAGTTTACTAGCTTCTTTTAATGAAAAAAAAAACTCTAGTTATATTTCTATTAATATTCTACTATTTAAAGATATTTAACATAAATTAATTTTCAAATTTTATACTGAAAACCAAAATTTACAAATTTTTGAAAAACAAAAATTTTAATTTTGTACCATCACGCTAGTTTACTCGCTGCTTGTTTACTCGCTGCTAGTTTACTAGCTTCATTTAATGAAAATTAAAAAGTACAGTTATATTTTTATTAATTTTCTACCATCACACTAGTTTACTCGCTGCTATTTTACTAGCTTCATCTAACGAAATCCAAAAATTCCAGTTATATTTCGATTAATATTCTACTATTTAAAGATATATTACATAAATTAATTTTCAAATTTTATATTGAAAACCAAAATTTACAAATTTTCGAAAAACAAAAATTTTAATTTGGTACCATCACGCTAGTTTACTCGCTGCTAGTTTACTCGCTGCTAAGTTACTAGCTTCTTTTAATGAAAATTAAAAAGTACAGTTATAATTTTATTAATTTTCTACCATCATGCAAGTGAACTCGCTGCTATTAAACCAGCTTCTTCTATTGAAATCCAAAAATTACAGTTATATTTCTATTAATATTCTACTATTTAAAGATATTTAACATAAATTAATTTTCAAATTTTATATTGAAAACCAAAATTTACAAATTTTCGAAAAACAAAAATTTTAATTTTGTACCATCACGCTAGTTTACTCTCTGCTAGTTTACACGCTGCTAGTTTACTAGCTTCTTTTAATGATAATAAAACTCTAGTTATATTTCTATTAATATTCTACTATTTACAAATATATAACATAAATTAATTTTCAAATTTTATATTGAAAACCAAAATTTACAAATTTTTGAAAAACAAAAATTTTAATTTTGTACCATCACGCTAGTTTACTCGCAGCTTGTTTACTCGCTGCTAGTTTACTAGCTTCTTTTAATGAAAATGAAAAAGTACAGTTATAATTTTATTAATTTTCTACCACCACGCTAGTTTACTCGCTGCTATTTTACTAGCTTCTTCTAACGAAATCCAAAAATTCCAGTTATATTTCTATTAATATTCTACTATTTAAAGATATTTAACATAAATTAATTTTCAAATTTTATATAGAAAACCAAAATTTACAAATTTTTGAAAAACAAAAATTATAATTTTGTACCATCACGCCAGTTTACTCGCTGCTAGTTTACTAGCTTCATTTAATGAAAATTAAAAAGTACAGTTTTAATTTTATTAATTTTCTACCATCACGCTAGTTTACTCGCTGCTATTTTATTAGCTTCTTCTAACGAAATCCAAAAATTCAAGTTATATTTCTATTAATATTCTACTATTTAAAGATATTTAACATAAATTAATTTTCAAATTTTATATTGAAAACCAAAATTTACAAATTTTCGAAAAACAAAAATTATAATTTTGTACCATCACGCTAGTTTACTCGCTGCTTGTTTACTCGCTTCTAGTTTACTAGCTTCTTTTAATGAAAATTAAAAAGTACAGTTATAATTTTATTAATTTTCTACCATCATGCAAGTTTACTCGTTGCTATCTTACTAGCTTCTTCTATTGAAATCCAAAAATTACAGTTATATTTCTATTAATATTCTACTATTTAAAGATATTTAACATAAATTAATTTTCAAATTTTATACTGAAAACCAAAATTTACAAATTTTTGAAAAACAAAAATTTTAATTTTGTACCATCACACTAGTTTACTCGCTGCTTGTTTACTCGCTGCTAGTTTACTAGCTTCATTTAATGAAAATTAAAAAGTACAGTTTTAATTTTATTAATTTTCTACCATCATGCTAGTTTACTCGCTGCTAGTTTACTAGCTTCTTTTAATGAAAATGAAAAATTACAGTTATAATCTTATTAATTTTCTACCATCACGCTAGTTACTCGCTGCTATTTTACTAGCTTCTTATATTGAAATCCAAAACTACAGTTATATTTCTATTAAATTCTACTATTTAAAAGTATTTTACATAAATAATTTTCAAATTTATATTGAAAACAAAAATTTCGAAATTTTTGAAAAACAAAAATTTTTTTTTGTACCATCACACTAGTTTACTCGCTGCTTGTTTACGCGCTGCTAAGTTACTAGCTTCTTTTAATGAATGAAAAAGTACAGTTACAATTGTATTAATTTTTCTACCATCAGCTAGTTGCCACGCTGCTAGTTACTGCTTCTTTTATGAAAAAAAACGCTAGTTATATTTCGATTAATAGTCTACTATTGACAATATATAAAATAAATTATTTCAAATTTATATTGAAAACCAAAATTTACAAATTTTGAAAAGACAAAATTTTAATTTTTACCATCACGCTAGTTTACTCGCAGCTTGTTTACTCGTCTGCTAGTTTACTAGCTTCTTTTAATGAAAATGAAAAAGTACAGTTATAATTTTATTAATTTTCTACCATCACGCTAGTTTACTCGCTGCTATTTTACTAGCTTCTTCTAACGAAATCCAAAAATTCCAGTTATATTTCTATTAATATTCTACTATTTAAAGATATTTACATAAATTAATTTTCAAATTTTATATTGAAAACCAAAATTTACAAATTTTCGAAAAACAAACTTATAATTTTGTACCATCACGCCAGTTTACTCGCTGCTAGTTTACTAGCTTCTTTTAATGAAATTCTAAAGTACAGTTATAATTTTATTAATTTTCTACCATCATGCTAGTTTACTCGCTGCTAGTTTACTAGCTTCTTTTAATGAAAAAAAACTCTAGTTAAATTTCTAATTATATTCTACTATTTACAAATATTAACATAAATTAATTTTCAAATTTTATTTTGAAAACCAGAATTTAAAAATTTTTGAAAAACAAAAATTTTAATTTTGTACCATCACACTAGTTTACTCGCTGCTTGTTTACTCGCTGCTAGTTTACTAGCTTCTTTTAATGAAAATTAAAAAGTACAGTTATAATTTTATTAATTTTCTACCATCATGCAAGTGAACTCGCTGCTATTAAACCAGCTTCTTCTATTGAAATCCAAAGATTACAGTTATATTTCTATTAATATTCTACTATTTAAAGATATTTAACATAAATTAATTTTCAAATTTTATATTGAAAACCAAAATTTACAAATTTTCGAAAAACAAAATTTTAATTTTGTACCATCACGCTAGTTTACTCGCTGCTAGTTTACACGCTGCTAGTTTACTAGCTTCTTTTAATGATAATAAAACTCTAGTTATATTTCTATTAATATTCTACTATTTACAAATATATAACATAAATTAATTTTCAAATTTTATATTGAAAACCAAAATTTACAAATTTTTGAAAAACAAAAATTTTAATTTTGTACCATCACGCTAGTTTACTCGCAGCTTGTTTACTCGCTGCTAGTTTACTAGCTTCTTTTAATGAAAATGAAAAAGTACAGTTATAATTTTATTAATTTTCTACCACCACGCTAGTTTACTCGCTGCTATTTTACTAGCTTCTTCTAACGAAATCCAAAAATTCCAGTTATATTTCTATTAATATTCTACTATTTAAAGATATTTAACATAAATTAATTTTCAAATTTTATATAGAAAACCAAAATTTACAAATTTTTGAAAAACAAAAATTATAATTTTGTACCATCACGCCAGTTTACTCGCTGCTAGTTTACTAGCTTCATTTAATGAAAATTAAAAAGTACAGTTTTAATTTTATTAATTTTCTACCATCACGCTAGTTTACTCGCTGCTATTTTATTAGCTTCTTCTAACGAAATCCAAAAATTCAAGTTATATTTCTATTAATATTCTACTATTTAAAGATATTTAACATAAATTAATTTTCAAATTTTATATTGAAAACCAAAATTTACAAATTTTCGAAAAACAAAAATTATAATTTTGTACCATCACGCTAGTTTACTCGCTGCTTGTTTACTCGCTTCTAGTTTACTAGCTTCTTTTAATGAAAATTAAAAAGTACAGTTATAATTTTATTAATTTTCTACCATCATGCAAGTTTACTCGTTGCTATTTTACTAGCTTCTTCTATTGAAATCCAAAAATTACAGTTATATTTCTATTAATATTCTACTATTTAAAGATATTTAACATAAATTAATTTTCAAATTTTATACTGAAAACCAAAATTTACAAAATTTTTGAAAAACAAAAATTTTAATTTTGTACCATCACACTAGTTTTACTCGCTGCTAGTTTACTAGCTTCTTTAATGAAAAAAAAAACTCTAGTTATATTTCTATTAATATTCTACTATTTAAAGATATTTAACATAAATTAATTTTCAAATTTTATACTGAAACCAAAATTTACCAATTTTTGAAAAACAAAAATTTAATTTTGTACCATCACGCTAGTTTACTCGCTGCTAGTTTACTAGCTTCATTTAATGAAAATTAAAAAGTACAGTTATATTTTTATTAATTTTCTACCATCACACTAGTTTACTCGCTGCTATTTTACTAGCTTCATCTAACGAAATCCAAAAATTCCAGTTATATTTCGATTAATATTCTACTATTTAAAGATATATTACATAAATTAATTTTCAAATTTTATATTGAAAACCAAAATTTACAAATTTTCGAAAAACAAAAATTTTAATTTTGTACCATCACGCTAGTTTACTCGCTGCTAGTTTACTCGCTGCTAAGTTACTAGCTTCTTTTAATGAAAATTAAAAAGTACAGTTATAATTTTATTAATTTTCTACCATCATGCAAGTGAACTCGCTGCTATTAAACCAGCTTCTTCTATTGAAATCCAAAAATTACAGTTATATTTCTATTAATATTCTACTATTTAAAGATATTTAACATAAATTAATTTTCAAATTTTATATTGAAAACCAAAATTTACAAATTTTCGAAAAACAAAAATTTTAATTTTGTACCATCACGCTAGTTTACTCGCTGCTAGTTTACACGCTGCTAGTTTACTAGCTTCTTTTAATGATAATAAAACTCTAGTTATATTTCTATTAATATTCTACTATTTACAAATATATAACATAAATTAATTTTCAAATTTTATATTGAAAACCAAAATTTACAAATTTTTGAAAAACAAAAATTTTAATTTTGTACCATCACGCTAGTTTACTCGCAGCTTGTTTACTCGCTGCTAGTTTACTAGCTTCTTTTAATGAAAATGAAAAAGTACAGTTATAATTTTATTAATTTTCTACCACCACGCTAGTTTACTCGCTGCTATTTTACTAGCTTCTTCTAACGAAATCCAAAAATTCCAGTTATATTTCTATTAATATTCTACTATTTAAAGATATTTAACATAAATTAATTTTCAAATTTTATATAGAAAACCAAAATTTACAAATTTTTGAAAAAACAAAATTATAATTTTGTACCATCACGCCAGTTTACTCGCTGCTAGTTTACTAGCTTCATTTAATGAAAATTAAAAAGTACAGTTTTAATTTTATTAATTTTCTACCATCACGCTAGTTTACTCGCTGCTATTTTATTAGCTTCTTCTAACGAAATCCAAAAATTCAAGTTATATTTCTATTAATATTCTACTATTTAAAGATATTTAACATAAATTAATTTTCAAATTTTATATTGAAAACCAAAATTTACAAATTTTCGAAAAACAAAAATTTAATTTTGTACCATCACGCTAGTTTACTCGCTGCTTGTTTACTCGCTTCTAGTTTACTAGCTTCTTTTAATGAAAATTAAAAAGTACAGTTATAATTTTATTAATTTTCTACCATCATGCAAGTTTACTCGTTGCTATTTTACTAGCTTCTTCTATTGAAATCCAAAAATTACAGTTATATTTCTATTAATATTCTACTATTTAAAGATATTTAACATAAATTAATTTTCAAATTTATATTGAAAACCAAAATTTACAAATTTTCGAAAAACAAAAAATTTAATTTTGTACCATCACGCTAGTTTACTCGCTGCTAGTTTACACGCTGCTAGTTTACTAGCTTCTTTTAATGATAATAAAACTCTAGTTATATTTCTATTAATATTCTACTATTTACAAATATATAACATAAATTAATTTCAAATTTTATATTGAAAACCAAATTTACAAATTTTGAAAAACAAAAATTTTAATTTTGTACCATCACGCTAGTTTACTCGCAGCTTGTTACTTGCTGCTAGTTTACTAGCTTCTTTAATGAAATGAAAAAAGTACAGTTATAATTTTATTAATTTTCTACCACCACGCTAGTTTACTCGCTGCTATTTTACTAGCTTCTTCTAACGAAATCCAAAAATTCCAGTTATATTTCTATTAATATTCTACTATTTAAAGATATTTAACATAAATTAATTTTCAAATTTTATATAGAAAACCAAAATTTACAAATTTTTGAAAAACAAAAATTATAATTTTGTACCAATCACGCCAGTTTTACTCGCTGCTAGTTTACTAGCTTCATTTAATGAAAATTAAAAGTACAGTTTTAATTTTATAATTTTCTACCATCACGCTAGTTTACTCGCTGCTTATTTATAGCTTCTTCTAACGAAATCCAAAAATTAAGTTATATTTCTATTAATATTCTACTATTTAAAGATATTTAACTAAATTAATTTCAAATTTATATTGAAAACCCAAATTACAAATTTTCGAAGAAACAAAAATTATAAATTTTGTACCATCACGCTAGTTTACTCTCTGCTTGTTACTTACTCGCTTCTAGTTTACTAGCTTCTTTAATGTGAAATTAAAAGTAAGTTATAATTTTATTAATTTTCTACCATCATGCAAGTTTTACTCGGTGCTATTTTACTAGCTTCTTCTCATTGAATCCAAAAAATTACAGTTATATTTCTATTAATATTCTACTATTTAAAGATATTTAACATAAATTAATTTTCAAATTTTATACTGAAAACCAAACTTACAAATTTTTGAAAAACAAAAATTTTAATTTTGTACCATCACACTAGTTTACTCGCTGCTAGTTTACTAGGCTTCTTTTAATGAAAAAAAAACTCTAGTTATATTTCTATTAATATTCTACTATTTAAAGATATTTAACATAAATTAATTTTCAAATTTTATACTGAAAACCAAAATTTACAAATTTTTGAAAAAACAAAAATTTTAATTTTTGTACCATCACGCTAGTTTACTCGCTGCTTGTTTACTCGCTGCTAGTTTACTAGCTTCATTTAATGAAAATTAAAAAGTACAGTTATATTTTTATTAATTTTCTACCATCACACTAGTTTACTCGCTGCTATTTTACTAGCTTCATCTAACGAAATCCAAAAATTCCCAGTTATATTTCGATTAATATTCTACTATTTAAAGATATATTACATAAATTAATTTTCAAATTTATATTGAAAACCAAAATTTACAAATTTTCGAAAAAACAAAAATTTTAATTTTGTACAATCACGCTAGTTGACTCGTGCTAGTTACTCGCTGCTAAGTTACTAGCTTCTTTTAATGAAAATTAAAAAGTACAGTTATAATTTTATTAATTTTCTACCATCATGCAAGTGAACTCGCTGCTATTAAACCAGCTTCTTCTATTGAAATCCAAAAATTACAGTTATATTTTATTAATATTCTACTATTTAAAGATATTTAACATAAATTAATTTTCAAATTTATATTGAAAACCAAAATTTACAAATTTTCGAAAAACAAAAATTTTAATTTGTACCATCACGCTAGTTTTTACTCGCTGCTAGTTTAC
>WOFM01001865.1:0-11270 GCA_011428145.1 Ericerus pela
AATTCGATATTTGCGATTTTATTACTTCGAACGCCGACTGAAATCGCGAATAGGCGAAAGTCGCCGCCTTGGGGAGCCGATTTTTTTACGTGTACGTCACGGGCCAATCATTTTCAAGGTCACTGTATCGAGTTCGGAACGATTCGATGCGGTCTTTGTACGGTACGAACGAAATTACGTTCGAATCGGCTCTTTTTTCAAAATTCAATCGAAACTTAAAAGTGCGATAACTTTTGATCTAATTGAGCTACAGCTTCGGCAATAGGCTCATTCGATTCGTCATAAAAAAATGGACCAATTTCATGTGTCATAAGTATAATTTTGTCGAATCGAAATCGATTAATTCGATATTTGCGATTTTATTACTTCGAACGCCGACTGAAATCGCGAATAGGCGAAAGTCGCCGCCTTGGGGAGCCGATTTTTTTACGTGTACGTCACGGGCCAATCATTTTCAAGGTCACTGTATCGAGTTCGGAACGATTCGATGCGGTCTTTGTACGGTACGAACGAAATTACGTTCGAATCGGCTCTTTTTTCAAAATTCAATCGAAACTTAAAAGTGCGATAACTTTTGATCTAATTGAGCTACAGCTTCGGCAATAGGCTCATTCGATTCGTCATAAAAAAATGGACCAATTTCATGTGTCATAAGTATAATTTTGTCGAATCGAAATCGATTAATTCGATATTTGCGATTTTATTACTTCGAACGCCGACTGAAATCGCGAATAGGCGAAAGTCGCCGCCTTGGGGAGCCGATTTTTTTACGTGTACGTCACGGGCCAATCATTTTCAAGGTCACTGTATCGAGTTCGGAACGATTCGATGCGGTCTTTGTACGGTACGAACGAAATTACGTTCGAATCGGCTCTTTTTTCAAAATTCAATCGAAACTTAAAAGTGCGATAACTTTTGATCTAATTGAGCTACAGCTTCGGCAATAGGCTCATTCGATTCGTCATAAAAAAATGGACCAATTTCATGTGTCATAAGTATAATTTTGTCGAATCGAAATCGATTAATTCGATATTTGCGATTTTATTACTTCGAACGCCGACTGAAATCGCGAATAGGCGAAAGTCGCCGCCTTGGGGAGCCGATTTTTTTACGTGTACGTCACGGGCCAATCATTTTCAAGGTCACTGTATCGAGTTCGGAACGATTCGATGCGGTCTTTGTACGGTACGAACGAAATTACGTTCGAATCGGCTCTTTTTTCAAAATTCAATCGAAACTTAAAAGTGCGATAACTTTTGATCTAATTGAGCTACAGCTTCGGCAATAGGCTCATTCGATTCGTCATAAAAAAATGGACCAATTTCATGTGTCATAAGTATAATTTTGTCGAATCGAAATCGATTAATTCGATATTTGCGATTTTATTACTTCGAACGCCGACTGAAATCGCGAATAGGCGAAAGTCGCCGCCTTGGGGAGCCGATTTTTTTACGTGTACGTCACGGGCCAATCATTTTCAAGGTCACTGTATCGAGTTCGGAACGATTCGATGCGGTCTTTGTACGGTACGAACGAAATTACGTTCGAATCGGCTCTTTTTTCAAAATTCAATCGAAACTTAAAAGTGCGATAACTTTTGATCTAATTGAGCTACAGCTTCGGCAATAGGCTCATTCGATTCGTCATAAAAAAATGGACCAATTTCATGTGTCATAAGTATAATTTTGTCGAATCGAAATCGATTAATTCGATATTTGCGATTTTATTACTTCGAACGCCGACTGAAATCGCGAATAGGCGAAAGTCGCCGCCTTGGGGAGCCGATTTTTTTACGTGTACGTCACGGGCCAATCATTTTCAAGGTCACTGTATCGAGTTCGGAACGATTCGATGCGGTCTTTGTACGGTACGAACGAAATTACGTTCGAATCGGCTCTTTTTTCAAAATTCAATCGAAACTTAAAAGTGCGATAACTTTTGATCTAATTGAGCTACAGCTTCGGCAATAGGCTCATTCGATTCGTCATAAAAAAATGGACCAATTTCATGTGTCATAAGTATAATTTTGTCGAATCGAAATCGATTAATTCGATATTTGCGATTTTATTACTTCGAACGCCGACTGAAATCGCGAATAGGCGAAAGTCGCCGCCTTGGGGAGCCGATTTTTTTACGTGTACGTCACGGGCCAATCATTTTCAAGGTCACTGTATCGAGTTCGGAACGATTCGATGCGGTCTTTGTACGGTACGAACGAAATTACGTTCGAATCGGCTCTTTTTTCAAAATTCAATCGAAACTTAAAAGTGCGATAACTTTTGATCTAATTGAGCTACAGCTTCGGCAATAGGCTCATTCGATTCGTCATAAAAAAATGGACCAATTTCATGTGTCATAAGTATAATTTTGTCGAATCGAAATCGATTAATTCGATATTTGCGATTTTATTACTTCGAACGCCGACTGAAATCGCGAATAGGCGAAAGTCGCCGCCTTGGGGAGCCGATTTTTTTACGTGTACGTCACGGGCCAATCATTTTCAAGGTCACTGTATCGAGTTCGGAACGATTCGATGCGGTCTTTGTACGGTACGAACGAAATTACGTTCGAATCGGCTCTTTTTTCAAAATTCAATCGAAACTTAAAAGTGCGATAACTTTTGATCTAATTGAGCTACAGCTTCGGCAATAGGCTCATTCGATTCGTCATAAAAAAATGGACCAATTTCATGTGTCATAAGTATAATTTTGTCGAATCGAAATCGATTAATTCGATATTTGCGATTTTATTACTTCGAACGCCGACTGAAATCGCGAATAGGCGAAAGTCGCCGCCTTGGGGAGCCGATTTTTTTACGTGTACGTCACGGGCCAATCATTTTCAAGGTCACTGTATCGAGTTCGGAACGATTCGATGCGGTCTTTGTACGGTACGAACGAAATTACGTTCGAATCGGCTCTTTTTTCAAAATTCAATCGAAACTTAAAAGTGCGATAACTTTTGATCTAATTGAGCTACAGCTTCGGCAATAGGCTCATTCGATTCGTCATAAAAAAATGGACCAATTTCATGTGTCATAAGTATAATTTTGTCGAATCGAAATCGATTAATTCGATATTTGCGATTTTATTACTTCGAACGCCGACTGAAATCGCGAATAGGCGAAAGTCGCCGCCTTGGGGAGCCGATTTTTTTACGTGTACGTCACGGGCCAATCATTTTCAAGGTCACTGTATCGAGTTCGGAACGATTCGATGCGGTCTTTGTACGGTACGAACGAAATTACGTTCGAATCGGCTCTTTTTTCAAAATTCAATCGAAACTTAAAAGTGCGATAACTTTTGATCTAATTGAGCTACAGCTTCGGCAATAGGCTCATTCGATTCGTCATAAAAAAATGGACCAATTTCATGTGTCATAAGTATAATTTTGTCGAATCGAAATCGATTAATTCGATATTTGCGATTTTATTACTTCGAACGCCGACTGAAATCGCGAATAGGCGAAAGTCGCCGCCTTGGGGAGCCGATTTTTTTACGTGTACGTCACGGGCCAATCATTTTCAAGGTCACTGTATCGAGTTCGGAACGATTCGATGCGGTCTTTGTACGGTACGAACGAAATTACGTTCGAATCGGCTCTTTTTTCAAAATTCAATCGAAACTTAAAAGTGCGATAACTTTTGATCTAATTGAGCTACAGCTTCGGCAATAGGCTCATTCGATTCGTCATAAAAAAATGGACCAATTTCATGTGTCATAAGTATAATTTTGTCGAATCGAAATCGATTAATTCGATATTTGCGATTTTATTACTTCGAACGCCGACTGAAATCGCGAATAGGCGAAAGTCGCCGCCTTGGGGAGCCGATTTTTTTACGTGTACGTCACGGGCCAATCATTTTCAAGGTCACTGTATCGAGTTCGGAACGATTCGATGCGGTCTTTGTACGGTACGAACGAAATTACGTTCGAATCGGCTCTTTTTTCAAAATTCAATCGAAACTTAAAAGTGCGATAACTTTTGATCTAATTGAGCTACAGCTTCGGCAATAGGCTCATTCGATTCGTCATAAAAAAATGGACCAATTTCATGTGTCATAAGTATAATTTTGTCGAATCGAAATCGATTAATTCGATATTTGCGATTTTATTACTTCGAACGCCGACTGAAATCGCGAATAGGCGAAAGTCGCCGCCTTGGGGAGCCGATTTTTTTACGTGTACGTCACGGGCCAATCATTTTCAAGGTCACTGTATCGAGTTCGGAACGATTCGATGCGGTCTTTGTACGGTACGAACGAAATTACGTTCGAATCGGCTCTTTTTTCAAAATTCAATCGAAACTTAAAAGTGCGATAACTTTTGATCTAATTGAGCTACAGCTTCGGCAATAGGCTCATTCGATTCGTCATAAAAAAATGGACCAATTTCATGTGTCATAAGTATAATTTTGTCGAATCGAAATCGATTAATTCGATATTTGCGATTTTATTACTTCGAACGCCGACTGAAATCGCGAATAGGCGAAAGTCGCCGCCTTGGGGAGCCGATTTTTTTACGTGTACGTCACGGGCCAATCATTTTCAAGGTCACTGTATCGAGTTCGGAACGATTCGATGCGGTCTTTGTACGGTACGAACGAAATTACGTTCGAATCGGCTCTTTTTTCAAAATTCAATCGAAACTTAAAAGTGCGATAACTTTTGATCTAATTGAGCTACAGCTTCGGCAATAGGCTCATTCGATTCGTCATAAAAAAATGGACCAATTTCATGTGTCATAAGTATAATTTTGTCGAATCGAAATCGATTAATTCGATATTTGCGATTTTATTACTTCGAACGCCGACTGAAATCGCGAATAGGCGAAAGTCGCCGCCTTGGGGAGCCGATTTTTTTACGTGTACGTCACGGGCCAATCATTTTCAAGGTCACTGTATCGAGTTCGGAACGATTCGATGCGGTCTTTGTACGGTACGAACGAAATTACGTTCGAATCGGCTCTTTTTTCAAAATTCAATCGAAACTTAAAAGTGCGATAACTTTTGATCTAATTGAGCTACAGCTTCGGCAATAGGCTCATTCGATTCGTCATAAAAAAATGGACCAATTTCATGTGTCATAAGTATAATTTTGTCGAATCGAAATCGATTAATTCGATATTTGCGATTTTATTACTTCGAACGCCGACTGAAATCGCGAATAGGCGAAAGTCGCCGCCTTGGGGAGCCGATTTTTTTACGTGTACGTCACGGGCCAATCATTTTCAAGGTCACTGTATCGAGTTCGGAACGATTCGATGCGGTCTTTGTACGGTACGAACGAAATTACGTTCGAATCGGCTCTTTTTTCAAAATTCAATCGAAACTTAAAAGTGCGATAACTTTTGATCTAATTGAGCTACAGCTTCGGCAATAGGCTCATTCGATTCGTCATAAAAAAATGGACCAATTTCATGTGTCATAAGTATAATTTTGTCGAATCGAAATCGATTAATTCGATATTTGCGATTTTATTACTTCGAACGCCGACTGAAATCGCGAATAGGCGAAAGTCGCCGCCTTGGGGAGCCGATTTTTTTACGTGTACGTCACGGGCCAATCATTTTCAAGGTCACTGTATCGAGTTCGGAACGATTCGATGCGGTCTTTGTACGGTACGAACGAAATTACGTTCGAATCGGCTCTTTTTTCAAAATTCAATCGAAACTTAAAAGTGCGATAACTTTTGATCTAATTGAGCTACAGCTTCGGCAATAGGCTCATTCGATTCGTCATAAAAAAATGGACCAATTTCATGTGTCATAAGTATAATTTTGTCGAATCGAAATCGATTAATTCGATATTTGCGATTTTATTACTTCGAACGCCGACTGAAATCGCGAATAGGCGAAAGTCGCCGCCTTGGGGAGCCGATTTTTTTACGTGTACGTCACGGGCCAATCATTTTCAAGGTCACTGTATCGAGTTCGGAACGATTCGATGCGGTCTTTGTACGGTACGAACGAAATTACGTTCGAATCGGCTCTTTTTTCAAAATTCAATCGAAACTTAAAAGTGCGATAACTTTTGATCTAATTGAGCTACAGCTTCGGCAATAGGCTCATTCGATTCGTCATAAAAAAATGGACCAATTTCATGTGTCATAAGTATAATTTTGTCGAATCGAAATCGATTAATTCGATATTTGCGATTTTATTACTTCGAACGCCGACTGAAATCGCGAATAGGCGAAAGTCGCCGCCTTGGGGAGCCGATTTTTTTACGTGTACGTCACGGGCCAATCATTTTCAAGGTCACTGTATCGAGTTCGGAACGATTCGATGCGGTCTTTGTACGGTACGAACGAAATTACGTTCGAATCGGCTCTTTTTTCAAAATTCAATCGAAACTTAAAAGTGCGATAACTTTTGATCTAATTGAGCTACAGCTTCGGCAATAGGCTCATTCGATTCGTCATAAAAAAATGGACCAATTTCATGTGTCATAAGTATAATTTTGTCGAATCGAAATCGATTAATTCGATATTTGCGATTTTATTACTTCGAACGCCGACTGAAATCGCGAATAGGCGAAAGTCGCCGCCTTGGGGAGCCGATTTTTTTACGTGTACGTCACGGGCCAATCATTTTCAAGGTCACTGTATCGAGTTCGGAACGATTCGATGCGGTCTTTGTACGGTACGAACGAAATTACGTTCGAATCGGCTCTTTTTTCAAAATTCAATCGAAACTTAAAAGTGCGATAACTTTTGATCTAATTGAGCTACAGCTTCGGCAATAGGCTCATTCGATTCGTCATAAAAAAATGGACCAATTTCATGTGTCATAAGTATAATTTTGTCGAATCGAAATCGATTAATTCGATATTTGCGATTTTATTACTTCGAACGCCGACTGAAATCGCGAATAGGCGAAAGTCGCCGCCTTGGGGAGCCGATTTTTTTACGTGTACGTCACGGGCCAATCATTTTCAAGGTCACTGTATCGAGTTCGGAACGATTCGATGCGGTCTTTGTACGGTACGAACGAAATTACGTTCGAATCGGCTCTTTTTTCAAAATTCAATCGAAACTTAAAAGTGCGATAACTTTTGATCTAATTGAGCTACAGCTTCGGCAATAGGCTCATTCGATTCGTCATAAAAAAATGGACCAATTTCATGTGTCATAAGTATAATTTTGTCGAATCGAAATCGATTAATTCGATATTTGCGATTTTATTACTTCGAACGCCGACTGAAATCGCGAATAGGCGAAAGTCGCCGCCTTGGGGAGCCGATTTTTTTACGTGTACGTCACGGGCCAATCATTTTCAAGGTCACTGTATCGAGTTCGGAACGATTCGATGCGGTCTTTGTACGGTACGAACGAAATTACGTTCGAATCGGCTCTTTTTTCAAAATTCAATCGAAACTTAAAAGTGCGATAACTTTTGATCTAATTGAGCTACAGCTTCGGCAATAGGCTCATTCGATTCGTCATAAAAAAATGGACCAATTTCATGTGTCATAAGTATAATTTTGTCGAATCGAAATCGATTAATTCGATATTTGCGATTTTATTACTTCGAACGCCGACTGAAATCGCGAATAGGCGAAAGTCGCCGCCTTGGGGAGCCGATTTTTTTACGTGTACGTCACGGGCCAATCATTTTCAAGGTCACTGTATCGAGTTCGGAACGATTCGATGCGGTCTTTGTACGGTACGAACGAAATTACGTTCGAATCGGCTCTTTTTTCAAAATTCAATCGAAACTTAAAAGTGCGATAACTTTTGATCTAATTGAGCTACAGCTTCGGCAATAGGCTCATTCGATTCGTCATAAAAAAATGGACCAATTTCATGTGTCATAAGTATAATTTTGTCGAATCGAAATCGATTAATTCGATATTTGCGATTTTATTACTTCGAACGCCGACTGAAATCGCGAATAGGCGAAAGTCGCCGCCTTGGGGAGCCGATTTTTTTACGTGTACGTCACGGGCCAATCATTTTCAAGGTCACTGTATCGAGTTCGGAACGATTCGATGCGGTCTTTGTACGGTACGAACGAAATTACGTTCGAATCGGCTCTTTTTTCAAAATTCAATCGAAACTTAAAAGTGCGATAACTTTTGATCTAATTGAGCTACAGCTTCGGCAATAGGCTCATTCGATTCGTCATAAAAAAATGGACCAATTTCATGTGTCATAAGTATAATTTTGTCGAATCGAAATCGATTAATTCGATATTTGCGATTTTATTACTTCGAACGCCGACTGAAATCGCGAATAGGCGAAAGTCGCCGCCTTGGGGAGCCGATTTTTTTACGTGTACGTCACGGGCCAATCATTTTCAAGGTCACTGTATCGAGTTCGGAACGATTCGATGCGGTCTTTGTACGGTACGAACGAAATTACGTTCGAATCGGCTCTTTTTTCAAAATTCAATCGAAACTTAAAAGTGCGATAACTTTTGATCTAATTGAGCTACAGCTTCGGCAATAGGCTCATTCGATTCGTCATAAAAAAATGGACCAATTTCATGTGTCATAAGTATAATTTTGTCGAATCGAAATCGATTAATTCGATATTTGCGATTTTATTACTTCGAACGCCGACTGAAATCGCGAATAGGCGAAAGTCGCCGCCTTGGGGAGCCGATTTTTTTACGTGTACGTCACGGGCCAATCATTTTCAAGGTCACTGTATCGAGTTCGGAACGATTCGATGCGGTCTTTGTACGGTACGAACGAAATTACGTTCGAATCGGCTCTTTTTTCAAAATTCAATCGAAACTTAAAAGTGCGATAACTTTTGATCTAATTGAGCTACAGCTTCGGCAATAGGCTCATTCGATTCGTCATAAAAAAATGGACCAATTTCATGTGTCATAAGTATAATTTTGTCGAATCGAAATCGATTAATTCGATATTTGCGATTTTATTACTTCGAACGCCGACTGAAATCGCGAATAGGCGAAAGTCGCCGCCTTGGGGAGCCGATTTTTTTACGTGTACGTCACGGGCCAATCATTTTCAAGGTCACTGTATCGAGTTCGGAACGATTCGATGCGGTCTTTGTACGGTACGAACGAAATTACGTTCGAATCGGCTCTTTTTTCAAAATTCAATCGAAACTTAAAAGTGCGATAACTTTTGATCTAATTGAGCTACAGCTTCGGCAATAGGCTCATTCGATTCGTCATAAAAAAATGGACCAATTTCATGTGTCATAAGTATAATTTTGTCGAATCGAAATCGATTAATTCGATATTTGCGATTTTATTACTTCGAACGCCGACTGAAATCGCGAATAGGCGAAAGTCGCCGCCTTGGGGAGCCGATTTTTTTACGTGTACGTCACGGGCCAATCATTTTCAAGGTCACTGTATCGAGTTCGGAACGATTCGATGCGGTCTTTGTACGGTACGAACGAAATTACGTTCGAATCGGCTCTTTTTTCAAAATTCAATCGAAACTTAAAAGTGCGATAACTTTTGATCTAATTGAGCTACAGCTTCGGCAATAGGCTCATTCGATTCGTCATAAAAAAATGGACCAATTTCATGTGTCATAAGTATAATTTTGTCGAATCGAAATCGATTAATTCGATATTTGCGATTTTATTACTTCGAACGCCGACTGAAATCGCGAATAGGCGAAAGTCGCCGCCTTGGGGAGCCGATTTTTTTACGTGTACGTCACGGGCCAATCATTTTCAAGGTCACTGTATCGAGTTCGGAACGATTCGATGCGGTCTTTGTACGGTACGAACGAAATTACGTTCGAATCGGCTCTTTTTTCAAAATTCAATCGAAACTTAAAAGTGCGATAACTTTTGATCTAATTGAGCTACAGCTTCGGCAATAGGCTCATTCGATTCGTCATAAAAAAATGGACCAATTTCATGTGTCATAAGTATAATTTTGTCGAATCGAAATCGATTAATTCGATATTTGCGATTTTATTACTTCGAACGCCGACTGAAATCGCGAATAGGCGAAAGTCGCCGCCTTGGGGAGCCGATTTTTTTACGTGTACGTCACGGGCCAATCATTTTCAAGGTCACTGTATCGAGTTCGGAACGATTCGATGCGGTCTTTGTACGGTACGAACGAAATTACGTTCGAATCGGCTCTTTTTTCAAAATTCAATCGAAACTTAAAAGTGCGATAACTTTTGATCTAATTGAGCTACAGCTTCGGCAATAGGCTCATTCGATTCGTCATAAAAAAATGGACCAATTTCATGTGTCATAAGTATAATTTTGTCGAATCGAAATCGATTAATTCGATATTTGCGATTTTATTACTTCGAACGCCGACTGAAATCGCGAATAGGCGAAAGTCGCCGCCTTGGGGAGCCGATTTTTTTACGTGTACGTCACGGGCCAATCATTTTCAAGGTCACTGTATCGAGTTCGGAACGATTCGATGCGGTCTTTGTACGGTACGAACGAAATTACGTTCGAATCGGCTCTTTTTTCAAAATTCAATCGAAACTTAAAAGTGCGATAACTTTTGATCTAATTGAGCTACAGCTTCGGCAATAGGCTCATTCGATTCGTCATAAAAAAATGGACCAATTTCATGTGTCATAAGTATAATTTTGTCGAATCGAAATCGATTAATTCGATATTTGCGATTTTATTACTTCGAACGCCGACTGAAAATCGCGAATAGGCGAAAGTCGCCGCCTTGGGAGCCGATTTTTTTACGTGTACGTCACGGGCCAATCATTTTCAAGGTCACTGTATCGAGTTCGGAACGATTCGATGCGGTCTTTGTACGGTACGAACGAAATTACGTTCGAATCGGCTCTTTTTTCAAAATTCAATCGAAACTTAAAAGTGCGATAACTTTTGATCTAATTGAGCTACAGCTTCGGCAATAGGCTCATTCGATTCGTCATAAACAAATGGACCAATTTCATGTGTCATAAGTATACTTTTGTCGAATCGAATCGATTAATTCGATATTTGCGATTTTATTACTTCGACGCCGACTGAAATCGCGAAATAGGCGAAAGTCGCCGCCTTGGGGAGCCGATTTTTTTACGTGTACGTCACGGCCAATCATTTTCAACGGTCACTGTATCGATGTTCGGAACGATTCGATGCGGTCTTTGTACGGTACGAACGAAATTACGTTCGAATCGGCTCTTTTTTCAAAATTCAATCGAAACTTAAAAGTGCGATAACTTTTGATCTAATTGAGCTACAGCTTCGGCAATAGGCTCATTCGATTCGTCATAAAAAAATGGACCAATTTCATGTGTCATAAGTATAATTTTGTCGAATCGATCGATTAATCGATTTTCGATTTTAT
>WOFM01001868.1:0-50612 GCA_011428145.1 Ericerus pela
TTATTATACAGAGGGATGTTTCTTTTACTAAGACAAATGTATAGCATAAGCACGGCAGGAACGCTAAGTTGGTTAAAGATAAGTGCTGAAAGCATATAGGCACGAAACTTATCTTAAGATATTTCTTAAATATACGTAATATACTATTACGAAATTTATAGGCTTTATCCGTAAGAATCTAGAGATTTTCAAGAATAAAGTACTAATTTAATAATTCACTAATTATAAATATATCTAGGCCTGGTTAGCATAAAAGTCAATGCAATTGTTTTGTAATCAATGGAAGCAAGTGCGATACTTGCACCGGGCTAATTAATACAGTATTTTAGCAATCTTTATGTATATAATACTAGCTTTTATGGCTAAAGATAGTAAAGTTTACTCAAAATGGTAGATTGAGCTATATAAAAAAAAATATATTTTTTTTATCGCAAGCCTCAATATTTATTTTATGTATGCTGGCTATGAAATAAGCAGGAATGGATTTGTATAAGCCTATGTACTGTGAAAAAAGCATACTTGTCATGCTGCAAAGCAGCGCTGTTATGCGCTAATAGTATAAGATAGCTAGTGTTATAGCCTATATAGTTAACACAAATTATAATACATAAAAATAAAAAGATTAGTAGTCAAGCGGTTACGACATAGCTCTTTCAATGCTACCACCGCGGGTTCGAGTCCTGTCTAGTCTATACCGCGGTTTGATGTAAAAGGAACATATTCGGCTCATGACCGGAATACATAGGAGCAATACCTATAGCTGCATAATAAAGGGTCATAGCTTAATTGGTAAAGCATACTGCTCATAACAGTAACTATAAACGTTCAACTCGTTTTGACCCTAACCTGAGTGCTGAAATTGGTAGACAGAGAAAACTTAAGCTTTTCTGAGTAAATCTCATGAGTGTTCAAGTCACTCTTCAGGTAAAGTCCCATTAGCACCTAACACACCTAATGGGGCGTCCAAGCCTATTATCGAACAAGAAAAACACGCCATTATGAAAAAAATTACAAACATAATAATACAGTTTACTTTTCAAAGATCTATTTGAAATTTTATCGTCATGAAAATGATGAACAACCTAAAATATATTTTTATTTTAGGTCTGCTAACCTTAATTGTGCTATGCTCTTTTACATTAGAGATAGTTACAGTTACTTTTGATAATATTATGGAAATTTTAACGGCAATTAAAGCCATTTTATTTCAATTGAAAATCATAAATTATAAAGGTATGATTATAAAGCCTAATGTATTAGCTTTAAATATTATACCTTTATTCGTTATCTTATTTTATATATTAACAGCTTGTATAACTTTTATTTTAACTAATTGACAATTATTCCTATATATATTTGTTAAATGCTTAGTAACCAATTTTTACGTAAAGCATTTTAAATTTCATGGTAAATTTACTATAAGTAGTATAAGCGCTATTTGAGAACAAAGAAAATTGATTGCTCCCTTTTTAATAAAGCTTTTCTTATTAATGATACCTATAAGATTTATCATTAGAATCTGCACATTAACATTATTTAATTTTAAAGGGGATATTTTTTGTATTATATTACTAGTACTATTAAGTTTACCCTTTGTTTATTATTTTTTGAATTTAATAAGAAAATATCTTGCCGCACAGCTAACTATTTTTGATGCTTCCTCTAGAAGGTTGCGCCTGGATAAAGATCAGCATCACCAGACGCAGCATAATAACAAGATTAGCGAACAAGATTATTTTTTATTTAACGATTATGTCATAAAAAATATAAATTTATATAATATAATATATATGATATTGAATATTTGAATTATTAAATATTATTTTATTTATTATTTAGCCTTTATATTTTTATTGTTAATAGTATTACTATTTTTCGCTTTATATTTTCCTGTCACTACTGTACAAGCTAAAGGTCAAAAAATACAGTATCCTACATCTAATAATAATGTTAATTTACAAGCTACAGGTACACCATTCCTAACTTTTACTTTAGCAGGCCTTATAGAGAATTTAGGTGCGTATTTAACATGAGGAGGTGATCTAGGATATGGTGCCTCTGATTCTGAACTTAATAGCAGGGGATTTCAATTACATGAGCAAACAAATGAATATAATCAATTTGTATTAAGAAATGTAAACCCTAATCATTTTAATTCCGATATAAGTGTAAAGAGGGGTGAACCTGCTACATGCTATAATTGATTACATAGTAATGTAAATACACCTAATGACGGTGTATGATTGACAGAACAGGAAGATATAAAGCATGGAGTAATTATAGCGAAATCTAAAATATTGAGTATGCTTTATATGCAACGATATGTTGTAAGCCACCAAGAGGAATTTAAAAGAGAGGTTGGTACATTGTTTTACGAACCACAAACTTTATTTAAAAATGATAAATTCATAGGTTCAGTCGGAAGAATAAATAAAACATTGGTAGTCAATTTTATCAAAAATGATGGACGATTTACCTCTAAAAGAGGCTTTTGACCTTCTTATTATGTACATGACGAAAGTCTTAGACATGCCCATCAAGAATTAGAACCAATTAAACACACTATAGAATTTTTGGAAGAAAAATATGGTATTTATATTCCTAATAGAAATAGTATTGAAACTATTATAACATTCACAGAAACAGAAAAATTAAGGGGTGGAGATCCATCCTTAGTAAAGATAATGAGACCTTGTCCTTTATTTTCCGATTGAAATACTATGTACGAAACACCTATTAAATACTTTCTTTGTGGAAAAATACAAAATTGAGCTGATGTAAATAATAATAATGTATCTTTATTTAGTAAAATTGTAACTTTAAAGAGTAATGTTCAATATCATCAGCAAACAGAACAAAATAGATATAATAGTGAAATTGCATTAAATGAATTGTATTGTGAATATTTCAAAACTAGATTAGCTCTTTGTGATGAAGTAGAAGCTGATCAATCGTTTAATTCAACAAGAGGCCATTTTTTCTATAATTATAAAAGTGATTATTTAAAAAATATAATATTATTCAGACAAGATGATTTAGATATATTTCATTTTAAAAAATTTACTTTAATAGATATGACTTGAACAAGAAGGAGATTACTAGAAAAATTGCAAAATGATAATCATTATTCTTCTTTCTATGTTGTTTCTGCTAACAGAATTTCAATGGAGTTACTATCTATTGAACGACCTCATGGTGAATTACCAAAGATCTATAGTATTCTGGATTCAACCAATACTAATACTGATTCAAAATTAACAGCATTTCGAACTATGAAACACTCTTTTAATATATTAGATAAACAAGATGGAGATACATTGAAAAAATTATTAAAATATAAGTTTTAACTACAAGCTAAATTATGATATAAAGAATAATAAATGTTAACTAAGCCCGTGAAGCTCAATTGGTTGAGCAGAACGTTGAAGTTGTTTTGGTTGTAAGTTCGAGTCTTACTTCGGGCATATAAGGGGCTTTAGTATAATGGTGAATACATGGGACTTTTAACCCTTAAGATGTAGGTTCGACTCCTATAAGTCCTAAAGCTAGCATAGCTTGTTGCAAAGCGCATAGGTACGAAGTACAGAGTAAGAAGTACGGAGTATGGGCTGATATGCATGAACACACCAGTATAAAAAAAAGATATTGTAAACCAAAGTAGCCATAAGAATTCTAAATTTTAAAGCTATGGGCTTTTGTAAAGCAACAATTCAAAATTATATTATTAATAATGATTTTAATTTTAAATATAAGTGTGTTCACCTAAGATATTTACTTTGTTTATAGTTTATTTTTAACGTTGTAGTAAAGGGGGTATGGTTTAGTTGGTAGAATGTCGACGTTGCATGTTGAAAGGCTAGGTTCGAATCCTAGTATCTCCATTGAAATTATCAAGCTGCTTAATACTTTTTAACAGGTATGCCGGAATGGAAGACGGAGTGGTTTTAGGTGCCATTGAGTTAATACTCATACATGTTCAAGTCATGTTATCTGTATAGAGAATAATGGATTCTTTTTACAATAATCAAATTTTAGAATGAAAAACATAAAATGATATAATTTAGGCTAATATTGTGAATAATCACATTATTATTCGAGCATTGTTAGAAAAAGCTGCTATATATATATATATATATATATATATATATTTATAAATTATACTTAGGTAATGAAGAGAAAATATATATAGGTTTTACTGTTCCTAGAACGCTTTATACAATCATGCTACAAAATGAATATATAATACAACATTTTATAATTATGTAATAAAGTATGGTTGAAGCAATTTTGTGTTTGGTATTAAGTACGTAGATTTTAAGTCGGAGATTTCATAGCGCAAGCGCTATGAAATAAAGCTATAAAAAAGAAATATTACTAAAAATAGAACAAAAATAGTTAGATAAGTATTTGCCTGATTTAAATATTAATAAAATGGTTTTAAACATAATAATGTAAAAGTTGAGTTTATTCATGAAAATAAGCCATATATCGAGCTTTATTTCATAGCGCGCCTAGATACACTGTATCACTAAAACCAGGAATAAGTAAAGAAACTACATTAAAATTCAAATTTCATAATAAAAATATAACTGTTAGTATATATTCAAGGGAAAATGAATTAGTTAGAAAATTTAATAGGATAAAATTAGCAGAGTATGTGGGTTTATCTCCTAGTAGTGTTAGCGGTTAGCGGAAAGACGAAATCTTTATTATTTTAAATTAAAAATAAATACAACTTTAAAGCCAAATTCTTATATTTTTCCTTTAGATGGTGCTACAGAAGACAATCTAGAAATAAAACAATACAATAATAGTTTAAATAAAAATAATAAATCTTATTGTTTGAAAGTACCTAAAAAAGTCATCAGTCAATTTAGTATTAGAGAAGCGTCTAAATAGTAGTAAAATAACATTAAGAAAATATTGAGCTCGGCGCGAGCTCGTGCCTTGAAGATAAATTATGAAAAAATAAATTGAAGTTTAGAATACTATCTTACTATACTTTTAACCGTAAATATTTTTACTTAGTTCTTTAAAAAGTTTGTCTCTTTTTATATTTGTAAAATTCACTTATAATATGAATAAAAACAAAATAATACCTATTATATCTTATAGTAATATCTATTATAATAGAAAATAAATTTATATTGATAATCAATCTAGATCTGGTATCTAGCGTTTAGTTAATGATAAAACTTATATTGGAAGTAGTTATAATTTGAGAAATAGATTTTATCAATATTTGTCTTATAATTAATGCTCTATCTAAATATAATAGTAAAGAACGGGATATGGCTGCGTTTAGCGCAAGCTCCTAATTCTAAAATATTGTAATATTGAAGAATTCATTAAATGAGAACGATACTATATAGACTTATTAAAGGCTGAATATAATATTTTAAAAATAGCTGGATCTATGTCAGGACATAAACATTCACTAGAAGCTATTGAAAAAATACAAATTAAGGCTGAAGCTAAACAATTATCAGGAAATGTTACTATAGTAATAAATAAAAAAGACAATACGATAAAAACATTTCCTTCTGTTCGTAATGCGGCTAGATATTTAAAGACTTTTCACCAGAGCTTAGAATATTGTATGGATAATAATGTGTTATTTAAAAACACTTTTTTGATTATAAAATTCATCAAAATTAAATAGTAGTAAAATATTAAAGGTTTTACTTATAGTTATTTACAATAAATATAATATGTCGTAGATTAATCAGGTAAATCATGAATTTTTGGTATTCAGTACTAGGTGTTCGAATCACCTCGACATAACACAAGGTAATCATAGCTTAACAGGTAGAGCGACTATTTGTGGCATAGTTGGTTTAGGTTCAATTCCTAGTTTTTACCCTTTATATAACTAGTAATTAAAAAAGGTTAATATGCTTCACAATTTATACTCCGAAAACGATAACGAAAATGAAAAGTTTTTTATAGCTATATTTTTTTTCTTAATGTTTCACCATCGCGCGATAGGCTGAAATAGCCGTTGAATAGAATATTTTAAACAATATACTTATCTAAATTATGTTTATTTTTAGAAGTATTAATATAAAAATAATTTAAGGTAGTAAAAGATCTAGTACTTCTTATTTCATAGAACAAGCTCGTTATTGTTGTTGTAGTACTTCTTATTTCATAGAACAAGCTCCTTGTTGTTGTTAATAGGACGCCTAAGGTAGAATAATGATTTATCTTGTAATTGATCCAGGTTCAATTTGTTTGTTTAATTATATTAATAGTAGCTTGCGTTAGCTAGCTGCTGCTATATGTGCTATAGTACTAGCTATCTTATGCTATTAGCGCAGAACAGCGTAGTTACTAAATATACTTATATACGCTTTAGTAGTTTAAGGGTTAAAACATTAACTTCATGCGTTAGTGATGAAAGTTCGATTCTTTCCTAAGGCTTTATTCAACTTTTAGCACAAGGGTTTGAACTTATTCTGATTTTTTTTTTCAGCCTTCAACCTTAAAGGTTGAATTCTTTTTTTTTCTTTGAACTATGATAATAATATCTATTTTATCTCTTTTGCTTTCTAATGCCGTCAATTCAAGACGTGACATATCTATTTTATTTAATAGAATAGCTATGATTATTTTAATTTATTGTATTTTAAATGATCTATCCTCTTTAACTGTAATTACTAAAGGTGTAGGTATACATGGAGGTTTATTATTAGTTACAAACATTACACAAATATTTCATATATTTATATTCTTAATTAGCATACTAATATTAACTTTAACTAGTTTTTATCCTAGAAAGGTTTGAGTATCTGAATATTCATCTTTAAAAAATTTGATATTATACAAATTTGTTTATTATAAGACAAAAATAATGAATAAAATGGGACAACATTTACAAATAATAGAATACCCTTTAATATTATTATTTGTAATAACAGGATCAATATTACTAATGTCTACTAATGATTTAGTTTCTATATTTTTAGCTATAGAACTGCAAAGTTATGGTCTATATATATTAAGTACTGTATATAGAAATTCAGAATTATCAACTACAGGAGGTTTAATATATTTTTTATTAGGTGGTTTAAGTTCTTGTTTTATATTATTAGGTACAGGTTTATTATACGCTAATTCAGGTAGTACAAGTTTAGATAGTTTATACATTATAAATAGTATAAGCGATATAAGTTATACAGATTTATGATATAAACCTTACTATATTAATCTTTCTTTAGTACTATTCACTATAGGATTTTTATTTAAAGTAAGTGCTGCACCATTTCATTTTTGATCTCCTAAAAAAGGACTTGGGAAATCCTTATCAACAAACGTTGGGAGTAAATTATCAAATTCCGGGGAACCCCTAAAGCTTCTGGTACTAAACCATATATGAAAATATATGAGTGGCTGAACTAATTACTCAGGTATAGTAATAAGCCAGAAGATGAGTGAAAACGAAATGGGCAATCGCGGATCTAAGTCAGTAATACATTCGACCAAAGAGTATTATTGTAAAAGAGCAACGAGTAAATGGTAGTTGATGTGGTATTAATTTACCGCGTTTAAGATATACTCTACTGGGCTTCGAAAGAAGTTATCAAGTTAAAATCCCTTCTAACCAAATTATTCAAAGACAACTTTATTCTACTGTGTCTAACTTATACAATAGCAAACTACCTTTAGATCCCTGATTTATATCAGGATTCTCTTTTTTTTTATATAAAAAAACAGCAGAAGGATGCTTTCTTGTTTTAATTCGTAGAGCTTGCGCCCACAAAAAACCTAGTAGGTTGACAATTCGAGGTTAATTTCACAATTAATCTTCATACTAGGGACTTGGGCCTAGATATTTTAAAACTTATTAAAGGCTATTTTGGAGTAATAGGTAAAGAAAGAAATGGTTGTTGTGAGAGCTTGCGCCTCAATAAGTTCTTTAGATCAAATTATAACAAAAGTAATACCTCATTTTGATAAATATCCTCTAAAAATTAATAAATATTCTGATTATTTATTATTTAAAAAAGTAGTCATTATGATGCAACGAGGGGAACATTTAAGAGCTGAAAGTTTACAACAAATAATTAATATTAGAGCTTCTTTAAATAGAGGATTAAGTCCTTTACTCTTAGAGCCCTTTCCTAATACTGTTGCTTTAGCAAGACCATTATTACCACTTAGTGTAAGACCCCCAATGGGTAGCTGGTTTTACGGCGCAAGCTCGTGGAGATGGTTGTTTTAAAATTAGTACTAGAGTTGCTTCGCTACTCAATTACATAAAACAGGAAGTCGTGTAGTATTACTTTTTGTAATAACTCAACACATTAGAGATGAATTACTATTAAAGAGTTTAGTCGATTTCTTTGGGTGTGTGGGCGAAGCCCCTAAACTTATTCGTATAAAGATTATACTGAGTTTAGATGTCAATCATTCAAAGATAACTATGTGGCGCAAGCTCTGATTTGACCTTTTTTCAATAAATACCTTGTTCTTGGCGTGAAATCTAAGGATTTTGAAGATTGAGCTAAAGTAGCCAAAATGATACAAACAAAAGATCATTTGTGCTTCGCCATAACGAAGGTTTCGATCAGATTCTGAGCCTCCGGCTATAAATAAGAACAGGAATGAATAAAGGTAGATATCTAAAATAAACTACTTCCACCCTTATCTGAAGGCTGAGAGTAATATAAAGTTGTTTTTTTCTTTAATTTGTACGATAAATTTAACCGTCATCATGTGGACGTTTATGATGCTATACCTACTATAGTTACAACATTTGTAGCTTTAATAGCAAAAATTTCTATATTTATTTTATTATTACAATTAGTTTATTATACAGGGTCTCATAGTAATGAAATGACTTGAACTTTCATATTATTAATGAGTTCTTTATTCTCCTTAATAATAGGTACAGTAGTAGGTTTAACTCAATTTCGAATAAAAAGATTATTTGCTTATAGTACGATATCTCATGTAGGTTTTATATTATTAGCTTTAGGTATATCTAGTATTGAGTCTACTCAAGCATTTATATTCTATTTAACACAATATACAATTAGTAATTTAAATGCCTTTTTTATACTAGTAGCAATAGGTTTTTCTCTATATTGTTATACTAGTGAAAATAAAGAACATGAAGAATTAATGGATAAAACTAATTCTCCTATACAATTAGTAAATCAATTAAAAGGTTATTTTTATATAAATCCTGTATTATCTTTAAGTTTAGCTATTACTATCTTTTCCTTTGTAGGTGTACCTCCTTTAATAGGATTTTTTGGTAAACAAATGGTATTAAGTGCAGCTATAGATAAAGGTTTAATATTTTTATCCTTAATTGCTATATTAACTAGTGTTATAAGTGCTGTCTATTATTTAAGTATAGTAAAAGAAATGTTTTTTACTTTACCAGACTATAAAATTAATACTTTATTAGAAAATTTAGTATTAAAAGGTACTGTAGAACAATCCAATAAAACAATTATTCATAATTTAAACTTTAACTATAATAATATAGCTATCTCGAGTCCTATATCTTTTGTAATATCCTGTATAACATTACAAATTTTATTATTTTTATTTATTAATAAAGAATGGCTAAGCATGGGTACCATATTGGTACAAATTCTTTTTAATGGTTAAATGAGTAGTATGACTTTTATTTTTATTGTTGTATCAATATTAACAATATTATTTCTAGCTCTTAATTTTATATTTGCACCCCATAATCCTTACCAAGAGAAATACTCTATATTTGAGTGCGGATTTCATAGTTTTTTAGGACAAAATAGAACTCAATTTGGTGTAAAATTCTTTATTTTTGCTTTAGTATATCTTTTATTAGATTTAGAAATTCTGGTTATATATCCTTTTGGTCTTAGCGGTTATGAAAATGGAATATATGGTTTAATAATAGTACTTATATTTATAGGTATTATTACTGCAGGATTTGTATTTGAATTAGGTAAAAATGCCTTAAAAATAGATAGTAGACAATCTTTTAATTATTGTTACGACGGCGAAGCAGCCTCCAATAAATTTGTAAATACTTTATATGAAAATAAGTAAGCTTCTGTAATTATGTAAAACATAGCGAAGCATAACGAAGGATAGCGATCTTCCACATTACAAAAATATGCAAATACTGCTTATGAATATATTTTAATTATACTCATTCAAGAATAAATACTAAAATAATACTTTTTAGGGGCTAGATCGTATGAAACTTGCTGTTGGAGAAAGTCTATAAAAATTAGTGTTACAATCTTCAAAGATAATAGGTGCGGGTTTGGCCACTGTAGGTGTGTTAGGTGCTGGAGTGGGTATAGGAGTGGTATTCGGTTGTTTAATAATAGGTGTAGCTAGAAATCCTTCATTAAAAAACCAATTATTTTCATACTCAATATTAGGTTTTGCTTTCTCAGAAGCGACAGCGTTATTTGCGCTAATGATGTCATTATTACTGCTATACGTAGCTTAATTTTGCAGGTTAGTGTGAACTATTTATAAGACCGATAAAGGAGGAGAACAAGTGTAGGTACTTGTAACAATTCTATTTAATTAGAAATTTCATAGTTTTGACTTAAAAAATGAAAAATTTATTCAATACATTTATATATTTAGATGCGCCTAGTGCTTGAGGTTTTTATTTCCAAGATAGTGCTACTCCACAAATGGAAGGCTTAGTTGAATTACATGATAACATCATGTATTATTTATTATTAATTTTATGTAGTGTAGGATGAATACTTTACTCTCTAATTAAAAATTTTGAAAATGCACCTATATCACACAAGTATTTAAATCATGGTACTTTAATCGAGTTAATATGAACTATAACACCATCAGTTATATTAATACTAATAGCATTCCCATCTTTTAAATTATTATATTTAATGGATGAAATAAATGATCCTTCAATGTCAGTTGTAGCTGAGGGTCATCAATGATATTGAAGTTATCAATATCCTGATTTTATAGATTCTAATGAAGAATTTATAGAATTTGACTCCTATATAGTACCAGAATCCGATTTAGAAGATGGTGAATTAAGAATGTTAGAAGTAGATAATAGAGTTATAGTACCTGAGTTAACACATATTAGATTTGTTATAACATCAGGAGATGTTATACACTCTTTTGCTTGCCCTTCATTAGGTATAAAATGTGATGCATATCCAGGAAGACTAAACCAAGTTTCAGTTTTTATTAATAGAGAAGGAGTATTTTATGGACAGTGTTCAGAAATATGTGGAATATTACACAGTTCCATGCCTATAGTTATAGAATCTGTAAGTATAGAAAAATTTATTCATTGATTATATAATGCTTAACTCGTCATAATGTAATAATGAATAAAAGGGGCATTAGTTTAAGGGTAAAACATGGTGCTACGGACATCATAATTGTAGTTCAAATCTACAATGTCTCTAGTCATTACTTTAATGGCTAAATATGTATTAGCGTATTACATAAGAATAATTTGATTTATATAAATTTAAAACATGAGTTTAACCTTAGTACTTTTTTTAATAGGAATCTTAGGATTCGTATTTAATAGAAAAAATATAATATTAATGCTTATTTCTATAGAAATAATGCTATTATCTATAACATTCCTAATATTGGTGAGTTCTATTAACCTTGACGACATTATAGGACAAACATATGCTATATACATTATAGTAGTTGCTGGCGCAGAATCTGCTATTGGTTTAGCTATTCTAGTAGCCTTTTATAGACTAAGAGGAAGTATTGCTATAGAATATAAATAATGTATTTAACTATAATTATGTTACCATTACTAGGGTGTATAGTTTCCGGCTTTTTTGGTAGAAAAGTTGGTGTGACAGGTAGTCGTTTATTAAGTTGTCTATGTATAATTTTAACAACAATATTCGCTATTCTTGGCTTTGTGGAAGTAGGACTTAATAATAACCAGGTATCTATCAACTTATTTAGATGATTACATAGTGAATCATTTAATATGGTATGAAATTTTCAATTTGATAGTTTAACAGTATCTATGTTAATACCTGTGTTAATAATAAGTTCTTTAGTTCATATTTATTCTATAGGATATATGAGCATTGATCCTCATAATCAAAGATTTTTTAGCTATTTAAGCTTATTTACTTTTATGATGATTATATTAGTAACTGGTGATAATTACCTATTAATGTTTGTAGGGTGAGAAGGTGACCACAATAGCCTTAGATGATTAAATTTTAATAACAATAATAAAATATCATCATATAAACTTTTTAAGAGCTTGTTAGCCTCCGCCTACTCATATCAAATAAGATATTATTCTACTGAACTTAGCTGTATTTTTTTTTTGAATAGCGCAGCTTGCACATGCGCAGCCTTAAAATATTGCCAACAATATAAAGATAATTATGTTTTAAGTGATATACAAAAACAAGCGTTAGTAGGAATAATATTAGGAGACGGATCTCTATAGAGAGCTAAACCTAGTCATAAGACAAGACTTAGAATAGAACAATCATTTCTATCCTCTAAAAGTGAATAGTTAAAAAGTATATATGAACTATTAAAATCATTAACAGCAATGGAACCTACTATATTAACTAGATATAATAAAAATATGGAGTTTGCTTGCTTAGCAGCAGGCTAAAGAAGTGAAATGAGCTGGCGCTAGAGAGGAAAATGTTATACTTAGAAATTTTCAATTAACAAGTAGTCGCTACGGCCACTAAAGAAGAAAAAACATCTAATAAATGAGTTATTTACATTCATAAGCGTCAAATAATAAAACTAGCAGATATAGTAGGGCCATATATGCATAAATCTATGTTATAAAAAATTTAATTATAGTTAATAATAAAAATATATTGGTTTAGCAAACTAGTTGTTCACGATTTTTTTTTATAGAAAAAAAAATAGCAAGCTTAGTTATAATTTTTTTTTTGAATCGGGCAGCTTGCACATGCGCAGCCTTAAAATATATCATAACGTGAAGTTATAGTTATTATTAGCAATACTGTTGAAAACGATTAACTAAGTAGAGTTAGCTTAAAGATCGTCGGTTAATTTATTGATCGCTACAGACTGGTACAACGGTGGGTGGCTGAAATGCTGCTTAATGCACAGTCGAAACCTTTATATATATATATATACCAAGGCTTATATTTTAAGTACAGGGAGTATATATTAACTCTTTATGTATATGCTTTTAAGGTTTGGTTGGAGTTTGTTCATACCTTTTAGTTAGTTTTTGATTTACTAGAATTGCAGCTAATCAAAGTTCTTTAGCGGCATTTTTAACTAATAGAGTTGGAGATTGTTTTTTAACAATAGGTATGTTTATAATATTATGATCTTTAGGTAGTTTAGATTATAATATAATATTTTCAATAGTTCCTTATATTAATGAAAATGTTATTACTTTGATAGGTATATGTTTATTAATAGGAGCTATGGCTAAAAGTTCTCAAGTAGGTCTACATATTTGATTACCCATGGCCATGGAAGGTCCTACACCTGTATCTGCATTAATACACGCAGCCACAATGGTTACAGCCGGTGTATATTTATTAATCCGTTCATCTCCTTTAATAGAATATAGTAGTACTGTATTACTTTTATGTTTATGACTGGGAGCAATAACAACTGTATTTAGTTCTCTTATAGGGTTATTCCAGCAAGATATAAAAAAAATAATTGCTTATTCTACTATGTCACAATTAGGTATGATGGTTATAGCTATAGGTTTATCTTCTTATAATATTGCTATATTTCATTTAATTAATCATGCTTTTTATAAAGGATTGTTATTCCTAGGTGCAGGTGCTGTAATACACGCTGTAGTGGATAATCAAGATTTAAGAAGATATGGTGGATTAATATCATTCTTACCTTTAACTTATACAGTTATATTCATAGCTAGTCTTAGTTTAGTAGCTTTCCCTTTCATGACTGGATTCTATAGTAAAGATTTTATATTAGAATCTGCTTATGGTCAATATTGCTTTAGTAGCATAAATGTGTATTTTATAGCAGTAATAGGTGCAATATTTACTACACTATATTCAGTGAAAGTTCTATATTTAACTTTTTTAGCTAATCCTAATGGACCAGTAAATTATTATAAAAAAGCCCATGAAGGAGATATCTTTTTAAGTTTACCTTTAGCTGTGTTAGCCTTATTTTCAATATATTTTGGTTATTTAACTAAAGATATATTTATTGGTTTAGGGTCTGGATTCTTTAGCGATAATAGTATATTTATTCATCCTATGCATGAAATATTAATAGACACAGAATTTGCTGTTGCCAATTTATTTAAACTATTACCTTTAATATTCACAGTGTTATTCTCAGTTTTAGCTGTTGTATATCCTGAATTTATTCCCAATACTATATCTAGTTTCAAACTATCTAATTTAGGCTACTATGTATTTGGTTTTTTTAATCAACGTTTCTTACTGGAATATTTCTATAATAAATTTATAGTGAATACAGTTTTAAGGATAGGGGGTAAAACAACGAAAGTTTTAGATAAAGGTAGTATAGAATGAGTAGGTCCTTATGGTATGGGAGTAGTATTAACTACAATAAGTAAAATAATTTCTAATTTAAGTAAAGGAGTTGTTACTGATTACGCTCTTTATATACTTATAAGTATTTGTTTTTACTTGTCTATATGTACTTTTTTTCCGGTATTTTTTGACTCCGTTCATTCTGTTATAGTATCATGTGTAATAATTCTATTAGCTATTTATAATTTTACAATTTATTTAAATGATGAACAAGGTGATACCTTTATCAGTACTGAACTAGTTAGTAGTTTAATATTTATTCGACAAAAAAAGAAAATTTTAGCTTTTGGCATCAGCACTTGTGAATTTTCTACAACTCCTAGTTTTTCTATAGACTCTTGACCAAACAATGATGATGATGATGAGAATAATGATGATCCTGATTGAGAGGAAAAAAAGCATTCTGCAGAAATTATTTCTATTGCAATGGGGCAGCCAGTGCATCCTAGAGAACTTTCACGGGATGGAGAAACATTCTTGACTTGTCCTAGATTTGAAAATTTTCTTCTACAGGAGAATGAAAGAGAAGCACGTGAACAAGAAAATCACCGACCAGTACAACAATTAAAATCACCATCACCTGAAGGATCTGAATCGCCATTTCCTCAAGCTGGACATGATGTTAACTCTCCAGCTCCTGAAGGATTTGTATCACCATCTGCTGAAGCAGCTGGACCATATCAAGGGCCTAACCCCGTAGCTACAACTGCTACCGATAATTGAGATAACTATGGTTCGCTAAATGAATCTGAAGAGGGATC
The DNA here is from genome assembly GCA_011428145.1 of Ericerus pela. Taxonomy (NCBI): domain Eukaryota; kingdom Metazoa; phylum Arthropoda; class Insecta; order Hemiptera; family Coccidae; genus Ericerus; species Ericerus pela. Next base: position 15,305 of record WOFM01001868.1, read on the forward strand.
ATCTGAATTTTCATTTTCAGGATATACATCATCAGATGCTGAGAATATAGAAGACAGAAATAAACGACTAGCAAAACTAGCAGAGAATCAAAATGTAGAAGATGAACAAGTAGAAAAAGTTCAAAATGATTCGAATGATCCATCAGCTGAAAAAGGGAAACAAGTAGAAAAAGCCCAAGGTGATTTAAATATCCAATCAACGAATGAAAATCTAGAAGATAAAGGTAAAGGAGTAAAAAGAGAAAGAAGTGATTCAGATTCAGAAGATAATGATAGAAATAAATTACAGAAAACGGAAACTGAGTCGCTCGCGCCCAAAAAAGAGTCATGTATAGATTTTGTACTTGAAAAGCAACAGTATGATATGCCTGATATTTTTGAGTCTGACGGAGGTGATTAATTAAATATATATATAAACTTATCATAAATTCAAGAATTATCGTTTTTATACACTTAAGTACTACTTGGCTTGATTAGCTTGCTCTTTAGCAAGAAGCAGCAAGCTAGGAAGAGTTATTTTTTAGCAAGCTAAGTAAGCTAATCAAGCAATGAGTTTTTCTGTGCGAAGGGTGCGAAGCAAGAGCTTGTTTAATTTTTAAATGCCGGTGCTCCACGCTCCGCATCCGCAGTGGTATTGTATCAAAACATAAAATAGAATTTTTTATGTACTTTATATAATAAGAATAATAAACCTAAATATATTATAGTTAATTGGCTATTGTAAACAGTTAAAATAATTTTCATCTATAAAATATATAAATTGAAAGTATAATTAGGTAAAAATTTTATATTGAATATGTCTTTTGATTTATTTATTTTTTTTTCTATAATAGTGTTTGATTTATTTAAAAAACTTCTTTTTCTTTGTAGTGTTTGCGCTATTTTTTTTTTATATAGCTAGCTCCTAGAATAAAAAAAAAAATGAAATAGAGCTTTTACTAGCTAAACAGATACTTGCTGATTGTGCAGTATATATATTTATATAAGTATATAATTTATTAAAATGCATAAGTATATTATTAGTATGCTAAAAAAAAATATATTAAAATAACCAGCCCTTTCATACCTATTCGGCTAGCAAGCGAACAGGGATATAGATAAGCAGCACATATAAACTTACTAAATACTATTATAAGGTTATGTCTAGGTTGTATTATGTATAATTATCTATTAATTTCTTTAATTTAAAAATAACAAGTATGAGATTATTAAAAAGTCATCCTTTCTTAAAACTAGTTAACGCTTATATAATCGATCATTCACAACCAACTAATATAAGCTATCTATGAAATTTTGGTTCATTATTAGCTCTTTGTTTAGGTATACAAATAATTACAGGTGTAACTTTAGCTATGCATTATAACCCTAGTATAGCCGAAGCATTCAATTCAGTTGAACATATTATGAGAGACGTGAATAACGGATGATTAGTTCGTTATTTACACAGTAATACAGCTTCAGCTTTTTTTTTCTTAGTGTACTTACACATAGGTAGAGGTTTCTATTACGCATCTTACAGAGCTCCTAGAACATTAGCTTGAGTAATAGGAGCTATAATTCTTATCTTAATGATAGGAATAGGTTTCTTGGGTTACTTTAAAATAGCCCAAAATAATTCTAATATTTATAATCATAATACAACAATTCAAAAATTTAATAATAAAAGATATTATTCTGCCTCTCATAAGCCCCAAGATAAAATAAAAGACTTTTTAACCTCTACAAATCTCAAACCTGTTTTCATTTATAATAATTTAGATTTAGATTCTGTCCGTAAAAATATAGCTAAAGAAACTAAGGGACTTAGTGGTATTTATATGATATTAAATAAAGAAACTTTAAGTTATTATATAGGATCCGCTTCTACTGGAAAAATGAATTCTAGATTTACGAATCATTTAATCTATTTAAATGGTAGTAAAATCATTAAAAATTCAGTGAATAAATATGGTTTACATAACTTTGTATTTATTGTTCTAGAGTTGTTTCCTGAAATAGTTAACCAAGAAAATAATAAGAAATTATTAAACCTAGAAGACTTTTACATAAAGTCTCTTTTACCTGACTATAATATACTTACAGAGGCAGGATCTAGTTTTGGTTATAAACATACAGAAGTAACTAGAATAAAAATGAAAGCTAATTATAGTGAACAACGTAGAAAACAAATAGGAGATTTAAATAGAGGTAGATCCTTTAGCCCTGAAACTATAGAGTCTATGAGACAAGCAGCTCTAGATAGAAAAGAAATAAATTATACAGAACAAGGAGTCTTAAACATGAAAAAGAATTCTAAATCAATTATTGTTAAAGAGACTAATAATATAGTTTATGGAAAATTTAATAGTATAGTTGAAACAGCAAGGGCTTTAAATTGTTCAATTAAAACCCTACAAAGAACTTTAAAAAGTTCTAGTAAATTATTAAAAGGACGTTGAATTGTTTATTATAATAAATAATATTAAAGTTATAGTCCTGCAAGTATAAAGTTTTATGCAATTTATGTAAAAAAATAAAACTTAAAGCAGAATGACCTGACAGGGTCATTGAAGAAGAATTTCTTTGGCGATACTAGTGAAAACGATTAAAATATACTAAATTAGTATACAAGATCGTCGGTTCTACATAGAATTGCGACAGGCTGGGTCACTAGTGGGTAGCTGAAATGCTGCTTAATGCACAGTCGGAACTTTTTATCTATAGTTAGTAGATAAATGTAATATTCGAACAAGAAAGGTATTACGGCTTTTATTAGGGCGAAAGCATAAAAGTAAGTTTGTATGTTTTACCTTATGGTCAAATGTCTTTATGAGGTGCTACAGTTATTACTAACTTAATAAGTGCTATTCCATGAATAGGACAAGACGTTGTTGAGTCAATAAAAATTACAATATTTGGTGCGTTTAGTTTAAGTTTATTTTCTATATTACCAACTATAGGTAATATACACAGTAATGCTTTGAAGAAAGTAAAAAGTATAACAAGTAAAGAAGATTATATGTCTATACCCCCATCTTTTTTAGCTTTTCTAGTAGGATTAATAGATGGAGATGGTTATATACAAATAACCAAAACGCCTAAAGGTTTTATAACTATGAAATTGAGCATATCTTTACATTTAGATGATATCTCTACATTAGAATATATTAACTCTATTTTAAAATTAGGAAAAATAAATGTTTATAAAGACTTAAAAAGTCCTACTTGTAAGCTTACAATAAATAAGACAGAATTACAAGAAATTTTATTTCCTCTATTAATTTATAACAATATTTTCTTCTTAACAGAAACTAGAGTTAATCAATTTAATTTAGCTGTCTATATATTAAAAAATGATATTAGAATATACGATGAAATGGAGCTTGCGCCTAAAAATAATGTTAAAGATATATTCAAAATACCAAGTAATTCATTTGATTATACATTATTACCTTTCTTTAAAAATTGAATTGTAGGATTTACATGTTCAGAGGGTTCATTTTTTATTAAAAGTAATAATGATGGTTGTTTTCAATTAAAACAGAGAATGCATACGAATTTGTTCGAAGCTTTTAAATGAATATTTGTGGCGAGCGAAGCTACGCCTACAAATAGAAAAATAGATAGAACGAATGACTATAATCAATTTGGTGTAAGTTCAAAAGTAGATATACAAAATGTGATAAATTTCTTTTCTTTTAAAGGTTTACATCCTTTAATAGGATTAAAGTATATCCAATATATAAAATGACTAAATAATCTAAAAACTACTGTACGTTATAAGAAGTTAAACTATCCAATATTGTAATATGGGCTCCTTAAAAATAATTCTATTTTTTAAAGGCAAATGGGGAAAATTACAAGGACATTTAATAAAATCACCTCCGATTATTAAATTATTTGTAGCGGCGCTTGGTTTGGTTTAAATAGAATAAATCAAGAACGTTCAACGACTAATAAGTGAGTTAAACCAGCAATAAGCTTAACACGATAACCCCAATATTTAATTAATTTAAATCTAAGATATAGTCTAAATATGTTTGAAGAAACATAAAATATAAATTAAAAATTCTATAAAAATACATCGTCATTTGAGGAGGTTTTAGCGTGAATAACGCAACTTTAAACAGATTCTTTGCTTTACATTTTGTATTACCATTCGTATTAGCTGCATTAGTATTAATGCATTTAATAGCAATACACGATTCAGCTGGAGCAAGTAATCCTTTAGGAGTTCCTGGTTATTATGATAGAATACCTTTCGCTCCTTATTACTTATTTAAAGATTTAATAACTATATTCATCTTTATTTTTGTTTTAAGTATGTTCGTATTCTTTATGCCAAATGTACTAGGGGATAGTGACAACTATATAATGGCTAATCCTATGCAAACACCTGCAGCTATAGTACCTGAATGATAGAAAAGAATAAATGTCATTCTAAAATCTCGAGAATTGCCGGAAATTCAATTTAATTTAGGCGCGTAGCTTAAACATGATAATCAGCAGGATTACTTTTTAGTAGTTAGGGCTCTGCCAACTTGCTTCGCCTTTTAGCACTAAAAAGAGTCTTCAGAGACTATGCACGAGACAATTATACTATATAATTGAAGATATAGTCCGACCATAGTAGAAATACTATGAATTTAACAATAATTAATAAATTTATCTTCTATACTATTGTTTATTTATAGTCGAGTATTATTTGCTTTCAACAAAAGGAATAACTCGTTTATCTCCCAATGAAAGAGTTGCAATTAAACTACCCGATGAAAGTAAAGATGTATTAATAGGGATATTACTTGGAGATGCCTACATAGTAAGAAGATCACAAACTAGTAATTCTAAATTAGTTTATGCTCAAACTGCAGTAAAACATAAACAATATTTCGATTATGTATTAAGTTTCTTTACTTCTTATTGCACAAATGATTATATAGCCCAATCTAGATTAGTAGTGGACGGCTGCGCAAGCTAAAGCTCGAACTAAAAAAACATATAGTGCTATATCTTTCACAACTATGCAACTTCCTTGTTTTAATCAATATAGAGAATTATTTTATGATTCAAATGGAGCTTGTCCAGAAAACATAAACGAATTGTTGACTGCTCGCGGTCTAGCTTTCTGAATTATGGATGATGGATGTCGACAAGGTAGTGTAGCTTGCGCACACATATAAGTGTTTATGGATTTTCAGGCGCAAGCTCCAGATGTCGATAAACTAATGTTTACTCTACAAGACAAATTTGTGCGTCGCTACTAAAATGCTCTATACATTATAACAGAGATAACAAACCCCGTATTTATATCTTTAAAGAATCCAAAGATTCTTTAAAAACTTTAGTAGGGCGCAAGCTCCCTATTTTATTAAAGAAATGCCATATAAATTAGGCTTATAAAGCTCCCATTAATTTTTTCTATGAAGATATTTTATATTGACAGACAAATGATTTATTACCATTCTATGCTATATTAAGATCTATACCTAATAAATTATTAGGTGTTATAGCTATGTTTAGTTCACTATTAATTATTTTAGTATTACCTAAAGCAGATTTAGGTATAACTAAAGGTTTACAATTCAGACCTATAAGCAAAATAATGTTCTATGTATTTATAATAAATTTCTTGATCTTAATGCAATTAGGAGCTAAGCATGTTGAAAGTCCATTTATAGAATTAGGACAAATCAGTACAGTTCTATATTTTTCTTACTTCTTAATTATAATTCCTGTTTTAAGTATAATAGAAAATACTTTAATAGACTTAAGTCAGAAAAAATAAGTTGGATTTAAGATATCTATAAAGCTTTAGATCTGCTAGTAATAATACTTGGCTTTGACAAACACTTAGCTTATTGTCTAAATATTCATAAATTTACGATAAATATAAAAAGATTATGTTGTAAATGGATTTACACTTTGATTGCAAATCATTAGTATGAGGTTCGATTCCTCCATAGTCTTATAAGTAAAAGGTTAATACTCTAATTGTTAAGTAATTTACTATATATGTGTATATAGAATATATTTATAAGTATATGTGTATAATATATATTTATAAATATAAAATAAAATAAAACTAATCCTATTTTTTTACTTGGCTTAAAGCATTAAATGTAACAAGGAGTAGACGCAAAAAAGCTAAAAAATAGTGTGACGAAAATTTGCGTGCGTAGAGTGACAACATAAGACGTGCCCTGTTGACCATTTTATTGGACTTTATTAGTTAAACTAATAATAACACTCTATTCAATATACTCCTTATCTATTTTTAATTTTTGAATACTATACAAGACGAGCAGGATAATGAACAATATAGTTGTTTTCCCCTTTTAAAGTCCGAAATATCTATGGGTATGGAAAGATGGTTTAATTCTACTAATGCTAAAGATATAGGTACTTTATATTTAATATTTGCTTTATTTTCAGGATTATTAGGTACAGCTTTTTCAGTTCTAATAAGATTAGAACTTAGTGGACCAGGGGTTCAATTTATCTCGAATAACCAATTGTATAATAGTATTGTAACTGCTCACGCCATATTGATGATTTTCTTTATGGTTATGCCAGCCTTAATAGGAGGATTCGGAAATTTCCTTATGCCTTTAATGGTAGGGGGTCCTGATATGGCAAATCAACAAATAAAAGGATTCAGAATATTCAGTAAAAGTTTTAGTTAGATATGACAAAGCAACTAAATTGCACAAAGACAATTCAATCCAAAGCAAGAATAACAAAAGGCTAGTAAGAAGTTGAACTGTTCACGCTTTTCACCCTTTTTAACCATCATATTTACTATATATTTCAACTTAAACGCCCCCTTAAATTGCTTAGTATTTTTTTTATCCAGGTGTGTGAAAGTTGTATATTCATTATTTTCTTTACACGAAATTTATTTTTATTGGTTAAGGGAGTACGGAGTACGGAGTACTACGTAGCAAAAAAAAAACCAGAAAAATTTGTAAGTTATATGATTTTAGCCAAAAAAACCATAATTATTATGAGCGCGATTTGAAAAATACAAAAAGTTATTATTTTTGTCGGAGGCTAGAAAAATTATTTACATCGTGATGGTTAATTAAGAGGATTTCTAGATTTAAATGGTAGTTTTTCTATACGGTATACTGAAACTACCAAAACAAATTTTTACTACTAAATTAAGAATAGAAATATAAAAAAATAGATTATTAAACAGATATAGGTAGTAATTTACAAAACTACTCTAACTGAAACTTTTAGTGGTACATTACTAACTAGAAAACAAAAATCTATAAGTCAAAAAATTGTAGTGTTATGAAGAAAACAATCTATTCTATATTTATTCATAAAATATTGAGCTCGCGCCTTAAATATCCTTCAAGTAAACTTTCAGTGTTAGCTATATAAAAAAAAATAGTGCATAATAAAGATTGAAAAGAAATTGTTTTATGCAGCTTATCAGCCCAAAAACTAAAATATAGTATGCTAAAAATAGTATAAATAGTAAAAAAACTGTTTTCAATTAAGACCATTTAAGCTATTTATTGTCTTAACCATATCTAAAGGAATGCCGTTAAAAAATGTAAATTTTTTAATCATAACTTCGCTATATGCATGGAATATCTCGAAAAAACTTAAAAAAACAAATAATATCGCAAAAATTATATAGAAACTTTTTATAAGACTAATAGTCGGGAGCAATACTATATAATTATGAGAACTATATGCAGGAAACCTAAGTAATTTTTTATACAAAGGGATCCTCAGAGACTACACGCGAAGCCCCCCAGGGGTGAAGACATAGTCCCGTTCAGTGGGCGACTACTGGTTTTAACACCCCCTAAGATTCCCTAGGTTAAACAATATCAGTTTTTGATTATTACCCCCTAGTTTAGCCCTGTTAATTTTCTCCGCTTGCATAGAAGGTGGAGCAGGAACAGGTTGAACTCTTTATCCTCCTTTATCAGGATTACAAAGTCATAGCGGACCTAGTGTAGACCTTGCTATATTTGCTTTACATCTTTCAGGTGTAAGTAGTTTATTGGGAGCAATCAACTTTATAACTACTATAGCTAATATGAGAACTCCAGGTATAAGATTACATAAATTAGCTTTATTTGGATGAGCTGTTGTAATTACAGCGATTTTATTATTATTATCATTACCTGTGTTAGCTGGTGGTATTACAATGATTCTAACAGATAGAAATTTTAATACTTCATTCTTTGAAGTAGCTGGGGGAGGTGATCCTATATTATTCCAACATCTTTTCTCGAAGATATTTTAATCGTAAAAATACACTACGCAGTGCTTTTTTATTTCTCGTTGTTTATTGTCCCTAGTTTGCTGCGTAGGGACTACTAGCAAACAGCGCATAAAATGCGCTATCTAGCAAATAAACTAGTAAATAGCTGATACTATTTAACCATGAAATGCCTGTCCATTGGTCTAAGCTTAACTATAAGCTCAAAATCTAAAGTTCCGTACTAATATTTATTGTATAATGTTATTATTTTTTTTATTAACTGTATCTGTTATGGATATTGTTTTTTCATTTCCTTATTTTTGTTTATTTAAAGGGCTTTTAGCCATTAAAGACCAAGCGCTCACAGGTCTTGGGTTTTATACAAAAAATATAGCTAAAACTACCCTTTATTGTAAATTTTTTATTTTATTACTACTTTTTTTATTTTTATATTGTAATACTGATACTGTCTATTGTCTTGATGAAAAAACAGCTAAAAACCTAGCAGAGGCTAGTATTAATAATAATGTTAATATTAATAATACTAATGTTAATTTACCTGGTTCTGTTTTTAAAACACTAGGTGTAACAGGAGGTATGACAGCAACAGCTGCCATTCTTAAAACTAGTGCACTACCTCCTTTAATTAAAGTAGGTTTTTTGGCAGCAGGTCAGGTGGCTTAATAGGAGGTCTTTTGGTTACTGGAACGAATACTGCCAATAGTATTATAGAAAAAAAATAAATTCCACATTCCATTCTACTACTGGTATGAATAATACCAATACTAATAAAGGTAATAATGGTCCTAGTGCCTTTTCAATCGAACCTTCAGCAGATATAGATACAGTAATGAGTTTATTAAACGTTAATTACACATTACATATTTGTATATTATATTTTATTTGAATTATATTCATTTTATATATTTCAAATAAGGTTGTGAACATTGATTGAAAATTAACATACATTAAAAATAGATTTGGTGACCGTGTTCATTATTATATAATGAAACATTTAACTTATACTAGTAAGTCAAATAATTTTTTTATTGTATTAGGTATACTTTTATTAATTATATCTAGTATATATGGTTTATTTCTTGCTAAATTTTTAATAAATAATATTGATATTATTAGTGAAATTGTATTACAATCTAAATCTAAATAATAGGTAGACAGCTTAGGGCCAAAACTACAAAAATTACATTTTTATATAAATTAGATTACGATTAAAATAGGGAAAAAAAGTCAAGGTTTAGTGCAAACTATCAATTTATAAGGGCAGATGTAAAATTATACAAGACCTTCAATAAAAAATATTGTGGGCTGAAACTATTTCTTAGAAAGCTAAGCAATAGGCTAAAGCTCAAATATACCTTAGATTTAGTTAATATTGAATTATTACTACTTGTAACTCTTAAAAGAAAAAGTTAGTGTGAATATTAGCAACACTGATGTAAACGGTTAATAAATTTATAATTTAAAGACCGTCGATCTTTTAAGAGATCGCTACAGACTGCTCCATCGGTGGGTGGCTGAAATGCTGCTTAATGTACAGTCGGATTCCTTAAGTTATATGACGTTGAATAAATGATTATATACTATGGAATTGGATTCTTCGGTCTGAAATTCCCTTGAGCAAGGAATACTAGAGACTATCACTTCCAAACTCCGGGTAAATCCTAAAGCCTGCATTACGAAACAGTAGATCGAAAGATCACGCTGCACCATAATGTGTAATGACATTATGATAAGTAATAAGATGCAGGATTACAGAAATGTGAATGGATGTTCGCGGATCTAAATCATCTAAAGCGTATTATCATGAAATTCATTCCGCTTAATTACGAAGCTCATAGGCCTTTTAGTAGCCGGATTAATACTTGAATTAGAGTAGTATTAATCCTCTCCCCATGGTGAAAAATAACCTTAACGACGGAAAACCAGTTCGGAATGAATTTATGAAATATAGCGTGGGACTAGAGTACTTTGTATTAATGTAATAAAAGGCATTTCATTGTACCACTCAACGCAATAGGTGTAAAAGAGCAGAGAGTAGACGGAAGTGGGCGCTATAGACATAGTTAGAATGGTATCTAACTATGTAAAAAAATATTTCCTAAAAAAATGAATCTATAATCATGAAAGACATTAGGATAAACTCCCTAAAATACCACACAATACATGGGAGGTGTTTTTCAGCCATTATTACCAAAATGCGTATAAATCAATAAGAAGTGATATAGTACGTGGCGGGTTAGAGTTGAACACGACCACCTATAACACAATGGGTAGTTTTATTGTATCGTAAAAGACTGAAATGAGAAGGATTCATAGTGGAAACAGCTATAACGTCTAAGGTGTACTCCAATAGCCAATGAAAAAAGGCGTTATGAAGGCAGCTCAGTTGGTAAAAGACGAAGCCTTTGGTTCGGAAAAAAAAATAAAATAAGTGGAGCGAACCCTTTGAAGACATGATCCAGAAGTTTATATATTAATTATACCAGGTTTCGGTATAATTAGTACAACAATATCAGCTAGCTCAAGTAAACCTATATTCGGTTACATCGGAATGGTCTACGCTATGATGTCTATAGGAGTATTAGGATTTATCGTTTGAAGTTGTGTAGTGGCTTCACCTTATAGTGATATAAGGAATATAATTAATTTTGCTGTATGCTGGAACAGTTTAGTGCTAATTAACACCTTGAATGGTAAAAGTTTAATTAGCTATACTCAATCAGCAGACAATCAGTCCCTGTATTCTTTACAAGATGACAAACTGAGTGTCTCAGAGACTACACGCAAAACATCTTTTAAATATTCCGCTTTTCATACTTATTTTACTACATTATTTAAAAATAAAAATCGTCTATCTGATGATTGGTTAACTTGATTTATAGGGTTTGCAGAAGGAGATGGAGCTATTCAAACATATGCACAGGCTAAAAGAGTACGTTTTGTTCTTACTCAAAAAGAAAGTGCTATACTTTATACAATACAACATAAATTTAACATAGGAATTGTTAAACATTTTCCTCAAACAGCTAAAAATAAGGGTTTTTATAGATGAATGGTTGATGATCCTTCACATATTTTACTTTTAGCTTTTTTATTTAATGGTAATCTAGCTCTTGATCATAGAATTAATCAATTAGCTTTATGAGTAAATGCTTTAAATACTCGTTACGGTATTGACACTATAAGATTAAATAATGTACCTGTTTCAATAACATTGCAAGATGGTTGATTATCAGGGTTTACTGATGCTGAAGGGTGTTTTAATGTATCCATTACATCAAATACTAGGTATGCCTTAGGCCATGTTATAAAAATGCGTTACTTATTAGATCAAAAAGATAGTGTTATATTAAACAAAATATATGTATTGTTTGGATTCGGTAAGGTAACATTAAGATCTGGTACTGATAATGTATATCGTTACACAGCAACAGGCTTTAAAGTGTTAAATTATGTAATAGCATACTTTAAGTTATTTCCTTTACAAACAAAAAAAGGAGTTTCCTTTGAAAAATGATTGATTATTCATAATCAAGTATCTAATAAATTACATTTAACAGAAAAAGGATTGTTACAAGTAAGAACTTTGCAAAAACAAATTAATTTAAATAATAGTATAACAAATAAGACAGGAGCGGCTTGGCCGACAAAGATGAAGATATAGTCCGGCACTTCTTGTGAAAGAAGCATACAAATTTGTATGGGTAAATAAAAAAAAATATTTATTAACGGTTTTGCACCACATGTATACTGTAGGACTGGACGTGGATAAATTGGTGTTCACGGTAAAAATCTTGCTATGTGCTGGAAACTTCTGTATAAGTAGTCCACTCGTGTTTATTACGTTAGGAACAATCTGCTTATTTTCAGGAAAATCAGCAAGTAACTTTGCTATTGATAAAATAGCTATGGCAATAAAAACTAAAAATACTTATGATAAAGATACTAATTATTTACCTTGAATTTCTGATCATTTATCTAAATATAGAACTAATCTTACAAATGAAGAATTGGGTTATTTCCTTGCAGGATTGATTGAAGGTAGTGGTTGATTTATAGGCGGCTTTCAAAAACAATTGAATATTGATTTTCAACAATCTGATGTTTCATTAGCTTACTATATTAAAAAACGAATAGGATATGGTAGTATAGAAAAAATTGATGCAGGGCTGGCCTCCGCCAGCCAGCATAAAAAAATAGTAAGATATATTTGTAAAGATAAAAAAGGTTTGTTTATTATAGTCTCTTTAATAAATGGGAAATTTGTGTGCGCAAGCGATGAATCTAAATATAATCAATTGATTAAATATAATTACAGTAAATATTTGAATATTACAATTTTATCTCCGCTACTCGCCAATATACAAAAATTATCTTTCGATAATTTTTGACTCGCAGGATTTAGTCAGGCTAATGGTAGTTTTTATATTAATGTTGTTAAAAGTTCAATAAATGAAACAGGATATAGCGTAAGCTTAGAATATTCTATAGCACCTCAAAAAGAGAAATTACCTCTAGAACTTTTATATTTTCATTTAGAAACGGGTAATATTACTCAAAATAGCTCAGGTATGTGGTCTTATAAAAGTTCAGATTTTAACACCGCATATCGTTTAATACAATACTTTGATAAATATCATGTATTTGGAGGAAAATATGTCAATTTTATTAAATTTAGAAAAGTATATAGAATGATTAGAGAAGGTAAACATTTACAAAGTAAAGGTATCAAAAAAATTATAAGTATTGCCACTAAAGGATCTTCAGAGACAAGTACGCAAGAAAGTTAATACAAATATAAAAAAAAAAGTTTTTTGTAGGCTTGCTTGTATGAAATAAGCAGAGTGAGCTTTGCACGGCTTAAGGTGCGCGCATATACATGCAAGCTCTTTTAGGTTTACTTCTAACGAACAAGCTCGCTTTATTAAAAGCAATTATATATTTTATTAACTTAAGATACTGTCCTTTTGGACTAGAGCTTATTTTACAGCTGCTACATTAATTATTGCAGTTCCTACAGGAATTAAAATTTTTTCTTGATTAGCTACATGTTACGGAGGGTCTATAAAAATGACACCTTCAATGTTATTTTCATTAGGTTTCGTATTTATGTTTACAATTGGAGGGTTAAGTGGAGTTGTATTAGCAAATGCTTCACTTGATATTGCTTTCCACGATACTTACTACGTGGTTGCTCAAATGGGCAGGGATAGTTATCATTATTCCTTCATTGACTATATGCTGGGAAGTAAATTATCAGGTAATTATTTACTATTTATACATATTTATCTAAGTATCTGGCTAGATCTAAGTGGAAGCTTTAATCTTCTATTAAATAGTGAAAATAATAATTATACTATATCTAATACTCAAAATTTCGATATTAATTTAAAATCAGCAGAAAACTATACAGGATTCTCAGAGACTATACGTCAATCATTTAATTCGCTTTTCTTGAACTCTAGTAATAAAAGGTATTTTAATACTAATAATAAAAATAACACTAGTAATTTTTATTCGTGATTAGCTGGAATAATGGATGGAAAAGGAAATTTTGATATAAGGAAATCTTCGTCGCATAGTGGTACGAATAAATTCGTATTAAAAGCTATTCGAATAAGATTGCATAATAGAGATATAAGAATTTTAAATCGTATTCAAAACACTTTACATATGGGTAAAATAATAAATCATAAAAATAAAATGTATTCAACATATATAATATCTAATGAAAAAAATATGAGTTATTTGGTGAATAAATTCAATGGTATACTTAGAATTAAAAGCGCTAGTTTAGAAAAAGCTTGTGCATTATGTCATATACAATTTATTCAACCTGAATATTATATTCAAATTAATGATCCTTATTTTTCGGGATTAATTGATGCAAAAGGTTCTATAGATTTTAATTTTACTTCTAATAGAATTGAATGTAATATACAACTTAAACATAACAATTTTACATCTCAATTATGCTTTGATAATGTAATACCTTATTGTAAACCATATGTTAGTAAAAATCTTCGATTTATAACTTTTAAATTTCAATCTGTTCAAGGTATGTCATCTTTGTACGAGTATTTTATGGTAAATAGATTATATTCTGACTATAAATTTTATAGAATTAGTTTAATAAAAGAATTTAAAAAGATTCGTGATTATAAACATGAAGATTTTTATAGTGTTGAATATAAAATTTATTCCGATTTTTTATTAAAATGAATTCAATACAGAAATCCTTTATGAACTAGAGTTCCTTTTATTCAAAATTTGCGGATTTAAGTGAAGATATAGTCCACTTAAAAAGGCATTTGTGTAGTTTAATAACGATATTAGTATTATATTTTATTGATGTAAAAGCTTTTAGAAATATAGATTATTTTATATCTAGCGCTTTTGTTGTTCGCTATAAAAAAAAATACAGCTCTATAAGCAGCGCTGCGAAGCCGAAGCAAAAAGCTAACAAGGATTTTTTGAAAAGTTTTATTTATAGCAACAACATTTTAAAATATAGTCTTAATATCCTTATTCATAACCATAAATATTTTAAAGTATTTATGAGTAATAAGCAAAATATATTTTTTTTATATGCTACTAAAGCTCTTTCTTTTTGAATTAACCATAATAATGTAAATTTACATATATTTAAGTATAAATTAATAGCAAGCGCTTACTTCTTTCACAGCACACAAAAAAATAATTTCCTAGACGTAGACAAAGCAATATCTAAAATTTATAATTATATATACGTGCACGGTGCTGCAGCAAAAATAAACCCTTTAATATTTATTATATTAAGTGGTATTTTTATATTTATAAGTAAATATAATGATAGTTTATTCTTTATATATCTTTGCCAAATGAATTTTATTATTGCTGTTACTATAAAATGAGTAATTATAACTCATAATTTTATAGAAAATAAGCAATTCAAGAAAAATCATTTTAAATTCTATTGTTTTATTAGATATTTATTATTAGGTATATTATTTATATGTTTAGCTATAATGGTAATTGTTTTTTGTAATCTAATGAATTTTATAATTCATTTAATATGAAGTATGATATGAGGCAAAATAAAAGGAGGCTTTACTCGATTAGGCAATACTGATTTTTCAGTAAAACAAAATAAACCTCCTAAAAACCCTAAAAATACTAATATACTTTTTTCTACACAAGATCATAAAGATATAAAAAAAAAAGCTTCAGATATAAAACAAAAACTACTAAAATTACAAAATGATAAATTAAATACTAATGATATAAATATCAGTTCTTCAGGGTCTGCTGCTTGCCAGGCTACAAAATCTATTAGTAAAAGTAGAAAATGAGAACATAAAATAATGATAGAAAAAAGACAAGATTTATCCTTGAAATATCAATTGGATAAAATTCAGTTTGAATTAGAAGCCTACAAGAATCAAAAGAAAAAATTTCAACAAAGCATAGATAATATAAAAAAAGGTAAAGAAAATTTTTACCCTGATGAAGCTAAAAATCTTTGAAAAGATTATATAGAAGTAATAAAAAGTCTTAATTTAAATCTTAAATCCATGAAAAATAATTTAAAAAAACAAGACACTTCGCGCTGATTTCACAGCACAAAAAAAATAAGAAAAAGTTTTAATAGTAAATAAAACAATTTTAACATTATATTATTATAAAAGATATCATTTACTTAGTGTATATTTGAATAAAGCACTCTGTAAATAAAAAATATAAAGTTCATAATTATAATATTTAATCTTTATATTTGGTTTTTTCAGATAAATATTGAGCTCGCACCGATCTCGCGCCTTAAGGCGTAATGTAAAATACTAAATACAAATTATAATAATGTTCTATAAAATAAAAAAATATTACTTACAAATTTGTCCGTGTCCGAAATAATCATGACAGGAGCTTGTTTAGTAATACAAAAATATAATAGAAATAAAATTTTTCTACAATCACGTATAAATGTAAGTTTTAATCCGGAAGCAGTAGCTTTAGAGGCAAACATCTTTAAATTCAATAGTCAATTTTTAGCCAAAATAATAACATTACTTCAATCCTTTATAATTTGAAGTATTGTTATATATTATCTGAAAGGTTATCTTCCATATGACATGGTAAATAACTCAGATTCTAATTTTATTAAAGCTTTTTTAACACTTTTTATTTTCTACTTTAAATTGCCCCTTTATGGTATTTTAGAAAGTATAAATTTACAAATATTAAAGAAAGGTGCTAGTTATATATTTCATTTTTCTATGAAGCAGCATTTTTGTGAAGAAAATTATAAAAAATATTTTACTTTATATAAAATTATAAGTTTTACAATAAGTACTCTGTTAGGTTTGGGTCTTTTAAATTTTTTAAATTTAAATTTAGATTTGCTTTGAATAGCGGCTATAGGAGAAATTCTTATTTTATTTAATTTATCTGAATATTTAACTTTTAAATTATTGAATCCTATTTTAAAAAATAAAATTAGAAGTATTTTTATAGCAAAAATAGAATATAATAAATCTCTTAGATCAGCTAGTGGAACAGGTCTATCAGGAGCAGCAGCAAGTCAAATAAGTGATACAAAAGACTCAAATAATCCGGTATCTGAAGTAGACCACAAAGAGGTAGATAAATATTTTATTCGTGAAGTAACTTATTTTATTAAAATATTTAATGAAGAAAATAAAAAAATAGCTGAAATGCTGCAAAAAATAAGTGATGCTAACATTCCTTATTCAGATGAAACTCACAATATTTATTTTATTTTACTTAAAAATCATTCAAATGCACTTGAAGTTTCATATTCAAATAGAGGTAGTTGAGTAAATCTTTGTACTCATTATTTTTCTCCAGAAGTTCAATCTAAATTAGTTGATATGGAAAAGAATAGAAACATGCTTAGAGAGAACTACTTATCAAAGGTCGAAAATTTGAGTAATAATAAAGCTAGTTTTAAAGAATTTTTTACTCTTACTAATAGCTATAGAAATAAACTGAATAAAGAACTAAATTTAGCTGAAGAAATAGTACATCGAAATCTTAGAGAAACAAATGTATATAAAAACCCTGAACTTAAAAAATTGGTAAATTCAGATTACGTTGAAGTCAAAAAAACCTTTAAAAACCAAGATACAATTTTGAAAAAAAAATTTGAAGAAAAATTACTGAATAGCTAAAAAACTTGAATTTTGTTTTTACGTGGCTAATAAAATTGGATATTACTATTTATTATTCTTATTATTATTAAACTAAGCACTTTCATTATGTTCTAAGTATGGGTGCAGTATTCGCAATGTTTGCGGGATGATATTTTTGAATTCCTAAAATGTTAGGTCTAAATTACGATTTAACTTTAGCTAAAGCACAATTTTGACTTTTATTCATAGGTGTTAATCTTACATTCTTTCCTCAACACTTTTTAGGTTTACAGGGTATGCCTAGAAGAATAGGAGACTATCCTGATGCATTCTCAGGTTGAAATTTAATTAGTAGTGTAGGATCTATTGTAAGTGTAGTGGCCGCTTGATTATTCTTATACATTGTTTACAAACAATTAGTAGAAGGTAAAGTAGCTAATAGAAATCCTTGATTAATTCCAGGGTTCTATACAGATATACTACAAGCTAATTTAAACAGATGTTATAGTAGTTTAGAATGAGGATTAACAAGCCCACCTAAACCTCACGCGTTTGTAAGTTTACCTTTACAAAGTAAAATAATTTAGATTTATCTAACAACTTTGCGAGATAAAATTTTTAATTTCAAGTTTAATTTAATAGCTTTATAGCGCTTGCTAAGTTCTTTTTTTTGTCTATGTTTCATTAGCAGCATACCAAAAATATCTAGATAAAGGCTATGTATATTGCTTGTTAGATAACAAATTTTTCAGTTTCATTAGCTCAATGGCAGAGCACAATACTTCTAATATTGCGATTTAAGTTCAAATCTTAAATGAGACTAGCACTCTTTAGTAAGATACTCCTTTGCTTTAAGGCAGCTGCAGCAGTAAAGTTTTATCTAAAGTTGCGCAATAAATAATAAATAGTCTATTAATTATAGGGCCGGGCTATTTTTTTTTTAGCCTATATCACATAAAAAATTATAGCTAAAGCTCATTATTGGCTATTTTTGCTTCGTAGGCTGCTTAGTAGTATGCCTCACACTAAATTATCTAAAGTTTAATATGTTCAACCTAATTACAGCTATACTAGTACGTATTCTACATACTATGCTTTTTATTTATATCTTTGCTAGTAAGCTATGTGCTAGCTTACTCCTGGAGGCAAGAATTATAAATATGCATGAATATATTATTAACTTTATATAAAATAATCAAAAAAAAAATAAAAAAAAATATGAATTTACCTATCACTATTATTTCAATAATTGAAAATTTAGTTTTAATGGTACCAGCGTTACTTGTAGTAGCATATGTAACTGTAGCTGAAAGAAAAACTATGGCTAGTATGCAAAGAAGATTAGGTCCTAATGCTGTAGGTTATTACGGTTTATTACAGGCATTCGCTGATGCTTTGAAATTAATTTTAAAAGAGTATGTTGCACCTACACAAGCTAATTTAATTTTATTTTTTTTAGGTCCTGTAGTAACACTAATATTTGCTTTATTAGGTTATGCAGTTATTCCCTATGGACCTGGATTATCTATAAGTGATATGGAATTAGGTATACTATTTATGTTAGCTGTTTCATCTTTAGCTACTTATGGTATATTACTTGCAGGATGAAGTGCTAATAGTAAATATGCTTTCTTAGGGTCTTTAAGAAGTACAGCTCAATTGATTAGTTATGAATTAGTTTTAAGTTCAGTATTATTAATTATAATAATGATAACAAATAGTTTAAATTTAAACATAAACGTTCAGTTTCAAAAAATAGTATGATTAGCTTTACCTTTATTTTGTATACTAATAATATTCTTTATTGGTTCTGTAGCAGAAACTAATAGAGCTCCTTTTGATTTAGCTGAGGCTATTTAGATTTGGTCTCATTAAAGATCACAAATTGCTGGAATGTCTTTATTAAGAAAATCAGCAGGGAAGTAACTTTTTCCTGGAGGGATCAGAACTAGTTAAATCTTCAGAGACTAGACGTGATCGTTTAAGAGCTTGCGCCTTAATATTAAACAAAGTATAGTCCAGACTTATATGAGAGTATAAGATTAATACAAATCGAATCTATCTACTTAGGTGTCCTATTCTTATTACGAGCCGGAGGCTATAAAACGAATAAACATTTATTAGGCGGCTGCTTCGCGCTTTGCAGCGCTGCTGCTTAGTTCATAGAAGCAAGCAAGCTCTTGCTTCGCACGCCAGCTTATTATTTAATTTACAAAAACATATATAGATTTAAACCTATCTAAAGTAGATATTTTCGATTTTCATTAGGAATCTGAATTAGTTAGTGGATTTATGACTGAACACGCAGCTGTTATATTCGTTTTCTTCTTTTTAGCTGAGTATGCTAGTATTGTATTAATGTGTATATTTATTAGTATTTTATTTTTAGGAGGTTATTTAATACAATTCGATTTGCTTTATATATTTGATTTATTAAGTTTTATACATGCTTATTTATTTGATATAGAATGAACTACATCAACAGAATACTTTAAAACAAGACAATTTATAACTAGTTCTTCTGTAGATGGATTATTGTCTAGTTTAACTTTAGGTATAAAAAGTTCAATAATGGTTTTTGTATTTATTTGATGTCGGGCCTCTTTCCCCCGAATTAGATTCGACCAGTTGATGTCTTTCTGTTGAACTGTTTTACTGCCTATATTATTTGCATTTATAATATTAATACCTTGTTTATTATATATGTTTGGGCTATATTTTATAAATATAAATTTATTCTAAATATTTGCTCTTTTAGGTATACATACTTCATTCAATATAATATAGCCATCGAAATGTATACTATATAAAAAAAATTCAAATCATATATTGTATAACATGTCTTAACCAAATACTCTATACCAAAATCTACATAGTTAAAGATAATGATTAGCGCAGCTTATATACTGAACCTTTTACTTTTTTATATCTGTTTAAGGCGCTAGCTATATAGGGCAGAAGAAGTATGCTTTGAATATTTAACCATGAAATGCATGTCCATTGGTCTAAGCTTAACTATAAGCTCAAAATCTAAAGTTCCGTGATAATATCTATTGTATAATGTTATTATCCTTTTTATTAACTGTACCTGTTATAGGTGCAATTATAATATCTAGTATAAACTCTTATTCTGAAAATAAATTAGGAGCTTACTGTGTATACACTGAATCTTTCCATTACTCAAAAATTATAGCATTACTTACTAGTATAATAAATTTGATGATATCTTCAATCATTTTTATATTATTTAATAATAGCACCAATCAATTTCAATATGTACAAGAACATTATAATATTCAGTTATTTGATATTTATTTAGGTATAGATGGTATAACAGTGTACTTTATGTTATTAACTACAATAATAATACCTATAGGGTTATTATCAAATTGAGATTCTATAAAAGAAAATACAAAATCTTATTTAGTAATAATGTTATTATTAGAAACGTTATTATTAGCTGTATTTATGAC
This sequence comes from Ericerus pela, assembly GCA_011428145.1. Classification (NCBI taxonomy): domain Eukaryota; kingdom Metazoa; phylum Arthropoda; class Insecta; order Hemiptera; family Coccidae; genus Ericerus; species Ericerus pela. Next base: position 36,133 of record WOFM01001868.1, read on the forward strand.
TTTAGATATAATGTTATTCTATATATTCTTTGAAAGTATCTTACCTCCTTTATTTATATTAGTTGGATTATTTGGATCTGACAATAAAATAAGTGCTAGTTACTATTTATTCTTATATACATTTAACCTTAAGTGTAAAAGAGCCAAATTCCGGGGACATCCTAAAGCTCTAGTAACCAAAGTAATAAAAGAAATTTTATTACCGGCCTGATTAATGACTCAGGGTATGGTAACATCACTAGTAGATATGTGGACAATCGCGGATCTAAATCATTCTTCTAGACAGAAGGGTGTAAAAGAGCAACGAGTAGATGGTTCTTCGAGATCTAGAAATTTAGATTTCGTTAGGTGTACTCTAGTCGCTGGGAAACCAGTTTTAGGAAGAAGAATTCATTCTCATTCAGATAATAGTATAATAGAAAATAATACATTTAAAAGATCTATACGAGCTTGCTGGGCCTCCGGCCACTCAACTAAATATACTTTAGATCCTTATTTTGTCACAGGGCTAACAGAGGCAGAAGGATCTTTTACTATAAGTTTTATAAAAAATGATCGTTATAAAATGGGTGCGCAGCTGCGCAAGCGATCAAATTCAAGGTATTTTTAAAATAACTATGCACAAAAAAGATAATGATTTATTATATCAAGTTCAAGATTTTTTTGATGCTGAAGGTAGTGTAACCAAGCATGGTCATACTACTTTACAATATACAGTTAGATCTTTTAAAAATTTAGATAAAATAATAGCCCATTTTGATAAATATCCTTTAATAAGTCAAAAATATGCTGATTGGGCTGCGCAAGCTAAAGCTCCTTTTTAAAGATGCAGTTTTATTAATTAAAAATAAACAACATCTGTGCTACGCGCTACGCATAAAAAAGGATTTATAAAAGTTCTTTGTATGCTTCGCAGAGCTTGTATGAATTTAGGTTTATCTTGGCCCGGAGGGCACGAATTACAATTAGCTTTTCCTAATATTAAACCAATATCTAGACCTTCGGTTTTAATTCAAAATAATATAAATCCAAATTGAATCGCAGGTTTAGCTAGCGGTGATGGATGTTTCTATATCTCTATACGTAATTCTTCTAACACTAAATTAGGTAAATCTGTGTGCGCAAGCGATGAAATTCCACATTGTTCAACATAGTAGAGACATTGAATTAATGGAGATGTTAATTTCTAGTCTTGGCTATTTTTTTTTTCAAAAAAAATAGGAAAAATAGAATTGTTATTAAAACAATCGGCTGTATATTTTGTAGTAGTTAAATTTCAAGATATCATTGAAAAAATAATACCTTTGTTTGATAAATATCCTATTAGAGGAGTTAAAGCTTTAGACTATGCCGATTTTAGAAAAGTAGTTAATATAATGTTTAAAAAAGAACATTTATGCTTCGCCATGAACAAGGTCTATCTAAAGTTAAATGTATAAAATCTAATATGAATTTATTACGAAAAATTTCATAAATCTATTATCCGAATTCCCGGTTAGCCGGTATGAATTTTAGTAAACCTAAATTAAAGAAAGCATATTAATAGGCTATGCCTATGCTTATAACGTATGAGGTTCATTATTCTTACTATTATCTATATTAAGTACATCATCTACTATGGGTAATACAGATTTTGATACTTTATTTAAATTAAATTTCGAATATAAAACACAAATATTCTTATTTATAGGAATATTTATAGCGTTTGCAGTAAAAACACCTGTTTATGGGCTGAATAATTGACTACTAAAAGCTCACGTAGAGTCGCCCCTTGGTGGTAGTATTGTTTTAGCAGGAATTGTTCTTAAATTAAGTCTGTATGGTATATTCAGACTAATTTTACCTATACTTCCTAAAGTTACATTAGATTATACTTTCATAGTTTATGTTATAGGTACCATAACTGTTCTTTATGCTAGTTTTAGTACTATTAGAACTACAGATATTAAAGAGTTAATTGCATATTCTTCAGTGGCTCATGCTTCAATATACTTAATGAGTGCTTTTAGTAACACTATTCAAGGTATAGAAGGTTCTATTATATTAGGATTAGCACACGGATTTGTATCAAGTGGTCTTTTTGTTTGCGCAGGGGGAGTTTTATACGATAGAACTGGAACTAGATCTATATACTTTTACAGAGGTCTAGCTCAATTAATGCCTTTATTGTCTTTATTGTTTTTTATTTTATGTTTAGGTAATTGTGGAACTCCTTTAACTTTTAATTTCATAGGGGAGTTCATGTCTTTATCGGGTATTATTGAAAGATTACCTTTAATGGGTTTATTGGCTTCTACATCTATTATATTATCAGCAGCCTATTCTATTTATATGTTTAATCGTATATCTTTTGGAGGTTCATTTACTAGATTCATAGAACAATCAATATCTGATGTAAATAAAAGAGAATTTTTAATATTATTTGGATTAGTTTTTTTCACAATAATATTAGGTATATATCCTAGTATGATTTTAGATATATTACATTATTCTGGTACTAATATACTTTATACTTTATAATATAGTAGAAGTCTATAGCGGAAAATTATACTTTTAGATATAGGTAAAGATAAAAAAGTTCAAAGTGAGAAAAAGCTCTAAAATTCAAAATAGAATAAAAAACAATGTTTGCGCTTGGTTATTGTTGGGCTCTTAGCCTATAACTATACAAAGCGCACACAATATACACAGTTTATTAATATTAAACGTATTAAACTATTCTAAGAATAGTTTATTAAATTGCATGTAATATGCTTTAAATTTGTTTACGATTAAAATAAAATACGTATTATATATATCTCCCATTTTTTTATTAAATATGCCACAATTAACACCTTTTTATTATATGAATGAAATAGTATTTGCTTTTGCTATAATAATATTAGTTTTATACATATTATCTAAATATATACTACCAAGAATAGTTCGTTTATTCTTATCACGTATGTTTATTAATAAAATATAAAGGCCCACTTTTGACATTAAATATGCATTTTATAGTAGAGCTATATAAAAAAAAAGATCTTTTTTTATTAGCCTAACTATAAGTAATTAGTTCTTTAAAGATTTATATATTAAAGTAGTAATATCTACTACTTATGTTTTCTACATTATTTACAGAAATAAGAAGTCCCTTAGATCAATTTGAAGTAAGAGATATACTAAATTTAGAAGTTTTAGGGGGTAATTTACATTTATCTTTAACAAATATAGGATTTTATTTAATAATCGGAGGTTTAATAACATTAATTTTAAGCTTAATTGCAACTAACTATAATAAATTAGTAAGTAACAATTGATCTATAGCTCAAGAATCTTTATACGTAACAATACACAATATAGTTACAAATCAAATAAATGCTAAAAATGGACAAATTTATTTTCCATTCATATATACTTTATTTGTATTTATATTAATAAATAATTTAATAGGTATGATACCTTATAGCTTTGCATCTACAGGTCATTTTGCTTTAACATTTGCTCTTAGTTTTACAATAGTATTAGGGGCAACAATTTTAGGATTCCAAAAACATGGTTTAAAATTCTTTTCATTATTAGTACCTGCCGGTTGTCCTTTAGGTCTTTTACCTTTATTAGTTACTATAGAATTCATCAGTTATCTTGCAAGATGTGTATCTCTTGGTTTAAGATTAGGAGCTAATATCGTAGCAGGTCATATCTTATTAAGTATTTTAAGTGGTTTTGTTTACAATATAATGTCTTCTGGTATAATTTTTTTTCTTGTAGGTTTAATTCCGTTACTATTTATAGTAGCTTTCTCAGGTTTAGAAATGATGATTGCTCTAATCCAAGCTCAAGTTTTCGTAGTGTTGACAAGTTCTTACATAAAAGATGGACTAGACTTACATTAATCAACTTGAAGCGATTATGCCAAAAAATATAGTTAAAGCTCATCTAAAAAAATGTTTATAGTTAAAACAGTATAAAAATACTAAAAGGCTTATTTTAAAAAAAACTATAAAACAAGTCTTATATCACGCTATTTTTTTTTATGGCTATAGGCTATTTTTTGTAAAGCAATTATATAAATTAAAAAAAAATTATTATAATAAGAATAAACTTAGCGAAAAATATAGAATAGATTGAATAAAATGAAACGACTAGTCCCGGTTTTTAATTTCTTCTTGCTTAGCAAGCTAAAGCAATGAAGAAGAAGACCAGCTAGTTATAAATTAGTAATTTATTCAATTAAATTAAGTGAGAATAAAAAAAGAGTAAATAAGGAAAATTATATAAACAATAAAAATTTATCCTTAAAAGGAATAATAAAAATTTAGAAATAGTGGTAGAAAATAATGCTTGTGTATTGTAACACGTTGCTGTAGCTCTTGCTATGGTTGTTGTTATTGTAGATTATGCAGCAGGCTAACCTGCTTCTAAATCACATATGAATAGTTAATTATTCAAAGTCTAATTTTCATATAGGAAATAAGACTTAATGTATGTCCAAGGCGAACAAAATATAAATTCTTTATTAGTGTAGTATATTTATAAATAGAACATTATATAGTTTATCTTTCTCCTTATATTGAAAATATTATCTAGCAATGTAATGAAGATTCATTACTATTCAAAATATTAGAACTTCTAGTGATGTAATGAACATTTCATTCATTTCATCAAAAGAAAGATTGATGTTTTGTATGAGTGAAAATTACATAAAAAAGAATAGTTGAGTTTGGTGATGGCTCTGATTGAATGCTGTTCAAGTGCTTGACACATGCTAATCGTACGTTTTAATTTTTAATTTAAGTAATTTACAATACTTAAGTTATGGATTAAAAAGTGGTGTACAGGTGAGTATAAGATATAATTTGCCGACCTTAAAGAGAAGGTAAATCCTTCATAATAAATAAAGGGATACAGTTCCTGCTTTAAGAGGAAGATAAATATCTTCGGGATAGGTAGTAGTTAAGGTGATGACTTAACTAGCCGACAACTCTCGTAGTCGAATCTGAAAGGTTGATCGACCACATTGGGTCTGAAAAAACCCCAATGCAAATTAGTACAGCAGTGAGGAATTTTGGTCAATGGCCTAACGGCTGAACTGGCAACTTGGAAAAGTGGCAAGTCCTATTTTGATCATATCTTAAAAGATGATCTATAGGATTGTATTACTATGGAATGAAACTTTGTTTATATATTGATAATGACAGTATATATATTATGTCTTGACTAATTACGTGCCAGCAGTCGCGGTAATACGTAAGAGACTAGCATTATTCATCTTAATTGGGTTTAAAGGGTACCTAGACGGTCAATATAGCTTATACAATGTGAATACTTGACTAGAGTTTTATATGAGAGGGGAGTACTTTAGGAGGAGAGATGAAATTCTTTAATACCAAAGGGACTCGGTAAAGGCGAAGGCACCCCTTTAGGTAAAAACTGACGTTGAGGGACGAAGGCACAGAGAACGAACAGGATTAGATACCCTAGTAGTCTTTGCAGTAAATGATGAGTGCCATAGATTAGATGAAAAATTTAATAAGATAATTCAAGGGGCAAGCTTTAGCTTGCTCCTGCGCACTAAGCAGCAAGATATTACTATTAAATATTCTTTGGTCTATAAATGAAAATGTAAGCATTCCACCTCAAGAGTAATGTGGCAACGCAGGAACTGAAATCACTAGACCGTTTCTGACAACAGTAATGAAGTATGTTGTTTAATTCGATGATCCACGAAAAACCTTACCACAATTTGTATAATAATATTACAGGAGTTGCACGGCTGTTTTCAGTTAATGTTGTGAAATTGTGGTTTCCATGAAATTAACGAAATCCTTGGCTTTTTTTTTTAATAGCGTTTAGAGTTGCATTAGCGTGTTGCCGCTTGCTTTTGCCGCTTGCTGACTACGATAAAGCATTAGATCTTAAATATGGGGATAGAAAAAAGGGACAAAGACAAGTCATCATGGCCTTAATATTGTGGGCTATAGACGTGCCACATATTCCTAAACAAAGAGATGCAAAAATGTGAATTTAAGCTAATCTCAAAAAATAGGATAAAAATTTGAAGGATTGTAGTCTGAAATTCGACTACATGAATAAGTAATTACTAGTAATCGTGAATCACCATGTCACGGTGAATGAATATCGGATTGGTACTAACCACTCGTCACATGCTGAAAGGAATTTATGCAATAAGTTTGCTTTCTTAATAATTAGTAAAAAAAACAGGTAGGTTTTATATAGGTGCTACTGCTTTACCTGCAGTAGTACTTTATCTATGAATAGCACAAAAGCTGTCTATTATAGGGAATCTTCGTATGCGCGGTTCTAATTAGTGTTAAGTCGAAATACGGTTCGTGTAGTGGAAGTTGCACGGGATTGATGAACATAAACTATGATTTAATATTTTTATAAAGGAGAGTTCCTTTATTGGTAAGAAGGGTTGAGCTGTAAACTCAATAGCTATGACTTTTAAGAGTTCGAATCTCTTGTCTCCTATATTTGTGTGGCTGCGGTGAAACATTAAGAAAAAATATTTAACTAAAGCTCTTTATTACTAGAATTAGTAACTTAACTGGTAAAGGCTTATCCTGTCACGATAATAGATATCGGTTCGAATCCGATCTAGTTCGAATAATAATACTAATAATAATAATAATAATAACAACAAAAAAATATAAAAGGATAAGTTGCCTTTTCATGGAAGTAGCGCGAAGCGCCCTAGCTATATAGCGGAGTATTCCTATCATGTATTTATTATTCTAATAGTAAATTATGGGTTTAGTATCACTAAATGTTAAAAAATTTTAAGCACCTTTAGAAAAAAAAAATAGGCTTTCATAGAAGCAATGCTGTTTGTACAAAACAATAACAATAATAAACTTTATGCAGTCATGCTTGTTGTGCTTCGCTAAGCCCCTAGCTAGAAGTGCTAGCTTTACCTGGCTTCTGCTAACTTGCTCCTGCGCTATTTTTTTTATTCAAAAAAAAATATAGCTAAGCAAGCAGAAAGAGTGCAAGGTAGGTTATGTTAACAAAAAAATATAACAAGCGACTATAAGGAAAAGTTGCTATAGGTAAAGTAAGCCATTTGCTAAATGGTATCTAAAAAGATTTAGGTGTTCGACTCACCTTTTTTCCGTACTAGCTATAAGCGCTATGCGCAGAAACAGCGTTAGCTATACTAAAAATACACTAAAAACTAAAGATCATTTTAATTTGTGAGAATACAAGCTTCTATAGCTTAACGGTAAAGCGCGTTACTGTTAATAACGTTTATAGATGTTCGATTCATCTTAGAGGCTTTTAAACAAGAAGAATTTATGACGAAAAACTGTTGTATTTTTATTATTTATATACATGAGATATTTTATGCGAAGTAATTTTCAAGATCATCCTTTTCATTTAGTTTCACCAAGCCCTTGACCAATATACACTAGCGTATCTTTATGAACTTTAACAATAAATGCTGCATTATCTATGCATCTTTTTAATAATAGTTATGTATTGTTATATGTATCTTTAATTGCAGTAATTGCATCTATGACATTATGATTTAGAGATATAATCTCAGAAGGTATAATCTATTCGTGCCTTGTTTAAATTTAACCAATTGCTGGAAAACCCTTTAAGGGCGATCAGCAGGAAACTGAGAAACGGATAAATATTTTTCAGGATCTTCAGAGACTATGGGTTAAAAATTAATACGTTAATTAAAACTATTAATTAAAATATAGTCCAACAAATATAGTAATATATTTTTATTCGTGACATATTTAGGTAACCATACGAAAAATTTTCATTCTATGAATTTATATTTAACTATTTTTAAGTCTTGCTTAACTAAGTTAGATATTAAGCTAGATAATAGATCTATTAAAGATAAACAATTAAGCAGGGCTTGCGTAGCCTCCGTCTACTCTATAGACCAGCTACATTATTATTTAGCTGGTTTAATAGAAGGAAATGGTTCAATAATAGTTCGAAAAGGAAAAAGACAAGCTCCTATGATAGTGTTTACTTTTGGTAAGAAAGAAATTCCTATGTATGTAAAATTAAAACAAGTTATTAATTCAGGATATATATACACGGAAAAAAAAGGAATTTGTAGATATAGCATTACTAATCCTGAGATAGTTACGCGTATAATTCGTAAAATTAATGGTAAATTTCGTACACCCAAAATCTATGCATTACATAAAGCTATTGATAATCTGAATAAACGGCGAAACGCTACTATAGAAAGGTTACCTCTAGATACTAGTGGCTTAGACTCTAATGCTTGATTGGCAGGATTTATTGATAGGGATGGTCATTTCTCTATAAAATTAACAGGTAATTATATGTCCGATGACTTAGAAAGCCGAGGTAGAGTAAAATGTGTTTTTTCCTTAAATAAGAGTGAAATAAATAGAATCACAGATCAGTCTAATGTTCCTTTTATGACGGAATTGGCAAAATTTTTTCAAGTTCATTTAAATTACAAACTAGCTAATTCAATGCATTGTAAGAAGCCAGCTGCAAATACGATTGTTTTTTTTGCTCAATCTGACAGAAAGCATTATGTTATAACCACCTATCTAACCAAATTTCCTTTGATGTCTAGTAATTATCTAAATTATTTATCTTTTTTCAAAGGATTAGATTATTTAGGTAAAAGATTAACAAAACAAGAAATAGTAGAAATACGTACTATTAAAAATTCTATGAATAATAGCCGTATTGATTATAATTGAGACCATCTTTATCGTTTTTATAGCTAGTCTATAGCTAAATCTTAATAGATCTTACACATTTAGCCTTATTTTTCTAGATTGGTTACCCTAGTACTCTAAAAGCTTAAGTTATAGATTAAGACAAGTTATGAATATAATATTAAGCTGAACTTAGTCAGTACTAGTTATGTTTTTCAATTTTTGACGTATTTAGGTAATCACACTCTCGCTGTACAAAAAGGATTAAATTTAGGAATAATATTATTTATAGTGTCTGAAGCTTTATTCTTCGTTGCTATTTTTTGAGCTTATTTTCATAGTGCTTTAACACCAACAGTAGAATTAGGAGCTCAATGACCTCCTATGGGTATAGAACCTATTAATCCTTTCGAATTACCTTTATTAAACACAGTAATATTATTATCTAGTGGGGCAACTGTTACATACGCCCATCACTCTTTAATTAAAGGGGATAGAAAAGGAGCTTTATATGGAACATTTTTTACAGTAGTATTAGCCTTAGTGTTCACTTTATTCCAAGCAATAGAATATAGCGTTTCTTCATTTACTATAAGTGATGGTGTATTTGGTACTTGTTTCTTCTTTGGAACAGGGTTCCACGGGTTCCACGTTATTCTAGGTACAATCTTCATAGCTGTAGGTCTATGAAGAATATTAGCCTATCATTTAACAGATCATCATCATTTAGGTTATGAAGGAGGAATACTATACTGACACTTTGTAGATCTTGTGTGGATCGTTTTGTATATTTCCATATATTATTGAGGGTCGTAACGGTTGAGGATACATTATCTTGTTGTTGCATGGCTGCTATTTATTTATGTGTATTTTGGAAGTTTTAAAAATAGCTTTTGTGCTTCCTCGCTGCGAAGCCGCGCTGCAGCAAGGCAGCAGGACAAAAAATAGCGCAAGGCTAAAATTTCAAAATTTTTTCAATGCTAATACTAAATTTTTATTTTGTTTATTCTACAAAGTTCAAAGTACTAGTTTAGATAAATTGATAGCTATTTTAATGCAACATGGTAAAATATTTATAATTATCTATGAACAATTAAAAAACATTTTTTTATGTGGATGTATATGATCACAAGCTCTACAAATTATTGCTATGAATATTGTAGTCCATTGAATCAAAAATTATCTAGCTAATATTTATGTAGTATTAAAACAATATATTTATAGTTATATACAAGATTTTCTTTTTACAATAGTTTGTTTTTTTTATCATACTTATAAAACTGATGGTTTATTGTTAACTATTGTTACCTTGCTTTTCTATATGCAAAGTATTGTTGTTCCTAGTACTATGTTAAGAATTACCTTGATTTTTTTAAGTTATAACTTTCTACCTGAATTATATAACACTAGTTTATCAAATTATTGTTGTTGGGTTTTATTACTTTATACTATTTTTATTGGAATTTTAGAGATAAGTGTATGATTAAATAAAGAGGTTCTTGTAAGGTATTTGGACTCAGTGAAGCATTCAAAATGAATTATAATTATAAATTCAGCTATTTTGCTTATTTTAGCTATCTTAATCTGTGTCTTATTGATATTAGTATATTTTATAGTTCATATGTTATAGGAGAAGCTTTTACAGTATATAGTTATGATGATGGGAGGTCTATTCCAATCTTTTTTCCCAGGAGGAGGACAGTCTGCTGCTGCTGCTGCGGGAGGTGGAGGTATGCCTCCAAATAGAGGAGGAGGAGGTCTGGCTCCTAAAGGTCATTATGATACTAAAATTTCAAAGAAAAGGAAGCGAGATATAGAAGCATGTCAAGATAATTGAGATATAATAAATAAGGCTCATGAAAAATTTTCACAAGAAAACAGTGGGTATCTAGAAGGCTTAACTTCTCTAGAACGTCATAGAGTATTAAGAGATTGACATTTAAGAATGGTAGATAATTACGTTGAGTTAAATAATTGACAAGAATTTGGAGATTTGAACCCTGACGCGTTTAGAATAGAAGTAGATAGATTTTATTCTAGTCGATTAGTTCAGTCTTCCTGCCCTATTTCTACTGAAGGTATTGGATCAGCTAGAAAGGTTTATGCAGTCGATGCAATCGATGCAGTAAACCCACAGATGCCTGACGAGTCTGACAGTTTATATCGCCGTAGAAGAGCTCGAATACATCACCATATAAATTACATGAAAAGCAAAGAAAAAAAAAAAGAACATGAAGGTAAATAATATTAAAACTGAAGTGAGTAAAAAAAAACACCATTATTTATAAATATAAATACATAGCAATAAAAGCGTATCTATCTGATATAACTTCACAGGTCACACTGCTTTACTGTAGGTGGCTCAATTGTAATTATAGCATGATATGGATGAAGAGCGTAATAAATTTATTTAGAACTAGGTTAATTGCGCTAATTCACGCTTTTATTCCTGCTTGTCTGTGAAACAGGTAGGAAGTGTAGCTTTTTTTTTCTCTAGGTTAGCAAGCTAAGGGGAGGCAATAGGGTAAACAGCTAACTTTGTGAAACATACAGAAAATTTAAATCTAACTTCACTTTAATCAATAATATTAGCATATTATTTAACAAACTTTGTAGAGTTATTATTACATGAGCTTGCTGCAGGCATAGTTCTGCTTATTTCATACAAGTAAGCCTACTCAATATATTACTAACAATATAAAGCTCTTGTTATTTTTTTTATAGCTTGCTGCTAGCTATATGCTAAACTCAAAAAAAACATCGTAGAAACACTAAAAAAAAATTATAGATAAGTATATTATAAGCGGTTATAAGTTAAATGGTAGACCGTTAGATTTCCAACCTAATTGTGTCAGTTCGAGTCTGACTAGTCGCGTTTATCTTAAAAAAAATATATTCTTTATGCGTTAGCTTTAACTTGCGCAGCAGAAAGATGTTAGCTATAATTTTTATGTGCTATAACGGGATATGTTATAAGCGCTGCTGCAACAGTGATTTTTATAGCGAGCAAGGGCTAGCTATATTTTCATAAAGCACTTCTTAAGTCCTATTTTTAGGTTTACATAATAAAGCCAGTAGTTCAATGGGTCTTCATCTTTCGACCTTATACGATATATTTTCTAATGGTTATACAGTAGAATATTTAGATGTTTTAAGTATAATTGCACTATTTTTTGGTATAACAGTTATAATTAATAAAAATCCTATAGCATCTCTTATGTCCTTAATAGGATTATTTGCATCTATTTCTCTTTATTTAATATTATTAGGACTAACATTTATAGGTTTCTCTTATTTAATTGTATATATAGGTGCTGTGTCTATATTATTTTTATTTATTCTGATGTTAATCAATATAAGAACAAGTGAATTACAAAGCAATAATTGAAATAGTATACCTTTAGCGTTATTTGTAACAATATTGTTAAATTATGCATTATATCCAATATTGCCTTACTATCTGGCTATAACTAATAGTAATTACAATAAAATAAACAATCTTATTTATTATTTATCAACAAATAAATATAGTGATATTGTAGCTAAAAAAGAAGTTAGGCTACCATTACATATAAATAAAAATCTAGAGGTTGCGTCCGGTCTAGACGGAACAACTAATGTTATGTTTGTTACTAGTAATAACTGAGATGGTAATATGACAGAAACAAGTCATATGTCTACAATTGGAAATATATTATATACTTCTTATAATATATGATTATTTATTGCAAGTATTATCTTGTTATTAGCAATGACAGGAGCCATAATAATAACGATAAAACAAGATACAGATAAATAGTTGTTTATCTTGGAGTGCTTTAACAAGGTTTCACACACCAGCATACCAAAAATATAGCTAGCCCTTGCTTCGCACAGCCTTAATTATTCAAATAAATAGAGAAATTAGTTCAATTGGTAGAACGTTTGTTTTACACACAAAATGTTAAAGGTTCAAATCCTTTATTGCTCAATTTTTTATAATACTACAAGATAATTTGATACTTAGAACAAATAATAATAATAACAAATAATAATAATAATAATAATAATAATAATAATAATAATAATAATAATAATAATAATAATAATAATAATAATAATAATCCAAAAAATATAGCAAGCTTTCGCACAAATACAATTACTATAATTCTAAAGTTGAACTTTAGTAGGCTTGCTTGTATGAAATAAGCAGTATTAAGCATGAACAAATATTTGCTTTATTTCTTAATTTTAATTTATTAATTTATTATTTCTATGTGTGGGCGGCAAAGCAGCCCCAACTATAAATAAGAGCTTTAATTTTTACATTGTCTTGTTATAAAATAGAGTACTAAAAAAAAAAATATAAACCTGTTCTGCAAAGCAAGCTAAAGTTTAGGTTAAAAATAAGTGTTTATGGGCGTGGGTGGAGCCCCACCCCTACATCAATATTTAAGTACATAGTAGTATAAAATTCCTTAACTTAATCGGTAAAGTGTATTTTTGATAAGAATATCATCAGCGTTCGATTCGCTGAGGAATTATCCTTACTATGCAACAAGCGCTATATCAGGAAATAGGAGAAAAGAACAGTGTATAAAAAAGTTTATTATGCTGCTAGGCGCAAGCTCAACATTTTAATTAAGGGAATTGACTGAGAGGTTTAAGGTGGTAAGTTTGAATTTTATTAGGTTATTACAATCACATCCGTTCGAATCGGATATTCTCTGGTATGGAATTTCTAGAAGATTTGTCAGCTTTTAGTATTCAAGCTACAGCTTGTTTTAGTACAATAAATAACATCTAGTAGCAAAAGAGCGTAGTTTAAAGAGGTAAAATAGGAAGCTTCAACCTTCCTTATCCTGGTTCAACCCCAGGTGCTCTTGAATTAAGAATAAATAGGTTACCTATATACTTATAGCTTATTTTGTTCTGCTACACTTTGTTATAGCTAGCCGTAGCTATAATAACGCAGAAGAGCAGGAAGACAGCCGGGTTATGGCTGAGTGGTTAAAGCGCTTTCCTTGGGCGAAAGTTTTCCTGTGTTCGATCCGCAGTAACCCGATGAAGCCAAAGTTAGAACAAATAGAAATACATTTTAAAACAAAAGATATATAAGTATTACTTGTAATTATATAAGTATATAAAGAAACTATTATGGAATTTATGCCATGTATCAAAGAGAAATATTTATATCCCTAGAGATAAAAAACTTTCCAATATTTTTAACTTGCTCGCACAAAGAGAACTGATTGAAACCCGGAGTTAATAACCTTTTTTTCAGACGGTTTATGTTATTTTTTTTTGTTAGCAAGCTCTTTTGCTTCGCATAAAGAAAAAAATAACTTAAATCTTTTTTGGTTTACTATAAGAATTGTAAACTTATTTGTTGCCATTAAAATAGTCTTAAAGGCGCAGCAAGCTAGCAAGCTCTTGCTTCGCACGCTCGCTCTTTCAAAAAAAAATAGGGAGCTGCTATCCCTCTTATTGTTTGCTTTAAGTCACTAAGTAAACTGTGGGCAATGCAGAATATTGGTAGTAACATTCTATAAGTTATATAAGCTCTAAGAGAAATCTAATCTCTAAACGAAGTGAATTGAAATATCTTAGTAACTTCAGGAAAATAAATCAAAAGAGATTCTATGAATAACGTGAGTGAAAGTAGAGTAGCCTATAAAGTAGAACGGTACAAAAACTGTTTAAATAAAAAGGGGAACCTTCCTCTAAGGCTAAATATGATACATGAGCGATAGTGAAAAGTACCATGAGGGAACTAAAGAAAAATAGTAGTTTTATAAGCAGTTCGATAAAAAGAACGTACCTTTTGCATAA
>WOFM01001872.1:0-10856 GCA_011428145.1 Ericerus pela
CTGAGGAGTGCATTCGCTGGCGCCACAAAAGTAACAACGAAATATAAAAATACAGATAATGATATCGAAGGTCTGCAGATAACTGCGTAGATATCGACGCCAATTTAGAGGCGAATTTGGGTGGACCGATGATGTAAATGGGTGTGGTTGAAAGAACGCAAATTTACATCTCGTAAAACGAAAAATGTCGGTACCCAAGTGAATTGAAAAAAAAAATCGTTTTCGTCTACCAGTTTACTCCGATAGCTGCTAAATATTTTCTTTTGCAAATTTTATTAACTCTTTGCCAGTTCAGTATGCCTCAAGGAGGTAGGAAAATTCTCTTGTGGCTGAACAAGTTCCTTTCGCATGGTTATCAAGTGAGTTGTTCAACTTCGGAGGTATTCATAAGGCTATCGCAAGTGTGACATCCGGGAATATCACAATTACCAGGCGGGGCTAGGTATACTAGGACCAGAATGATTAGTAGGACAGCAAAAGAACAAAAAGTTAGAAAAAATATAAAAAAAAGGTAGAATCAGTAAGAAGAATCCCTAAAATAGACGAAGAATACATCCCACATGTAAGGAGGATAAATATATACGGTCATGGTTCAACCCCACAGACTCCCTAGTGCACGTAATACTTCACCCAATGAGAAATACCCTACAATAGGCCCGTCGCCCGATGCTCTCCGAAACCCCTACTCCATATTACATTGAGAAAATTGTAATATTTTACCTGTTGGCCGACAGGGAAATAAAAGTATTGTTGCCGCAAAACTTCGTTTATTACAAGTTGACTCTGACATTACGAACGTGGCACATCTCCAGACGAATGATAACAACCAATTCCATATCCGGCAAACTAATTATGAACGGCGGAAAACCAAACTCCAGTAGACGTTTTTCAGGATGACGACTGCATCTAATAGGATTTATTCGCCAGCGAGGGTTCTGATTGCAATAATTAACAGTGAAAAAAGAAAGACGCGTTCCCTCTCATTTTGCGAGAAGAGGAACGAGTAACTTAATTCGTGGTCATTGACGGACTGATTCGTCTTCTGAAAATCAAGAATGAAGACGAATCGAGAAAGAAAAGGAACGGACTTTGGGGAATACCTAATTGGAATCAAGTTGTTACCATTCGTGTGTAGTTACATTATCATATTATACAAATAGGTACGAACGCGGAACGGCAAATATATAAAGGAAGGTAGACGCCGTTTTATCTGAAAGTGCGGACAGTATGGAAAAAGAGACGGCGAATTTACGATAAATATATGAGTGAACGAGAAGGTAGAATGCAGGTTATATCTTGGGAAAAAACGTGAGGAAAGAATATAATAGAAGCTGAAAGAAATATAAAAAATAGAAAAATACGAATTCAATCTTTCCCCAGTTCGGATGCCTCACAAGTTTCTTTTCAAGTACCACTGGTTAATAACGAGAATAACTGAAGCTCATTTAAAATTGGAAAAGTTGTGTTTTGCTAGAATCTATTTTTGCTTGTGTGGCATCAGCAAAAACGTTATAAATCAGGTATCGAAGGTAAAATTAGCCCCGAGTATTTCAAACGACCTCATTTGAAAAAATAATTATTTTCATGCCCTTTGTTCCTCAAAAATGAGAATTTTTGGAAACAGTACCAGAGATAATTAGGAAGATACTTGAGATTTGGGTTTCTAATACTGTTCCCCCAATTGTGCGAATGTTTTCTATTTTACTACCACACTATATCAGTGACAATACTGTAGCTGGTTTAAAAATTGCTCATCAACCCCTAGTTAGCCCCTTCAGAAGCCACCTATTCTTTATTGAGATATTTTTTTAACCATAAAATCTCTGAATTAAGAGGGTAATTTGTAATTTTGAATAATTGAATTTCTTCGGTTTCCTATCAGTTTAGTTTTTTTGAAATGCTGAGTTCGAATGATATAAAATTTGATTTTGCATAGGGCTTATTTTTGACTTCCGTAAGATGGTAGGTATTTGAGATGAAAACATTTCTTAAATTTGTTTGATTAGCCTGGTCATTATTTCTGGGTGACATAAGGTTAGATATTGCATAACATTTTTTATGAAATCATTTCTTGGTATGCAGAGGTGATAAACGGGAAAAACTACCCATACTCGGACTGCAGCATTGGAAACGGAAATTTTTAAGAATCCTCAGCAGTATTCTCCGATATTATGCCTGAAAATTTTCATATTTGAGGAACAATGTGTATAAAAATAATATCCATTCGTGTAAATCATTTGGAAACTAGAATAAATCATTGTACACTAAGCGTACTTCCTAACTGGGGCAATCGTCCAAAAGCGATGCGGTACCATATACAGACCGCAGCACGTATACTGTCAGTGAGTATGTAAATATTACATACTCACTTGCCTCCGTTTACCGCCTCAACGGTAAACACCGAAACGCATCGTCTGTATGAGTGCATACAGACGATGTACTTTGTTTAATGTGCAATGCACAATTAGTATGGGTCGCGGACTTTGGTCTGTGACCCGTCTGTCGATGCAGGGCCGAGCCCTGAGGAGGCAAAGAGGGAAACATCCCCACAGCCACTCCCCCCCTAGTATTTTTGTACGAAAAGACTAAGTCCAGTCATACCCTAAAAGTTGGGTGGACGTTGGACTGATGATTGTCCGGCGGGGTTACGTCCTCTGTATGACCTATTTCCTCCAAAGAGGATGTTGCGGAGGGCCTGGCCTAAGGCATGGCCAGTAAAGGTCCCCATGTGATAATTGAGGATCCTCCGCTGGTTATAGTTAGCACGAGATCGTGCTCCTTTTTTTTATTTTTGTGCCTGATCGCCTGGGTGGAGTTCCGTTGTTGGACGAAAGGCTGGAGTTGGGTTTCCTGTCTATGGACTGTGATTTTGGAGCGAGAAGGCTGAATGCTCCTAGATGGGTCCACGTCCATGGGGGTAATCATGGATCGTGAAGCATCCGAGGTCTCGCCGATAGGAAGGTGGCGAGGAAGAGGTTGGGTCATTTCAGCCAAGACTGAACTGACCTCAGGCCTCGGAGTGGTACTCAAAGCGAGATTGCTCGCCGAGGTGGAAAGTTGGGCTAACATGATATCATGTTCCCGATTACTCTGTTCCTGCTCTTCTGCGAGGAGAGCTTCCTCATAGTCGAGCAAAGGTTCAGAAGTGTTGGTGGTAGACATTTTTGGTAGGATGTCGATTAAGACAAATGGAAAAATGAGAAATATTTTCAAAGCGATTTTAGCACAGAAATAGGTGTTCGAATTGAACAATTTTTCTAGAAATTCAGAATGCGATATGCTCGGAGCGTATTCGACAAACGAATGATTTGTATATCACTCTTGGCTGTTTGATTTGGTACGAATTTGTCGTCGAGTTTATCATAATTCATCTCAGTATAATAGATTTAGTATTTTCCCACCATTTAGAAATTCCCACGTAGAAGATTCTACGTGCAAAATTCGTTGATTTAAATTGCCACGTGCTTTTATGTGGGTCAACGTATTCGAGTGAATGAACTTTGTTCTTTTAATATAGGTCAATGCGATAAGGAACGGTGGTGCGATATCCTTATCGCAACGTACGTTGTGGTATGTTCTGCGATAAGGATGTGTGTCATTGCAACTGCACCGTTTCTTATTGTTCGTCAGCTGATTTCTGTTTTTATAAAAACGCACGTGAATTTATTTTAATTTTCACGATAGATGTTTTATTTTCGAGCTGATTTATTTTTGCATTTTTTTTTCTCTGCGTCTAGGTTCGAATCCTGGAAGCGGAAGATTTGTTTTTGATTTTTATGACCATTTTTTAATGTTATAATTTTGTTTAAACTTTCTGCTATGTTTTGATGCAGGAGTTGATGGTGAATAAATTTATTTTGCCATTTATTTAACTATTTATTTTTCTATGGTTTGGTTATTCGGTGGTTTTTGTATGAGTGAATTTTGTAATTGTGATCATATTTAGGTTTAGCTATTTTGTTGAGCTAACCTTTCTGATCTACGACTCGGAATTTGATTACGTTTTTTATAACTTCCTTTATGCCTGCCTCTTTAGTTGGGCTTTATGGGCTCTTTAGGATAGTAGTAATATTTTCGTATGTTGTCATCGAATTTGACAACTTTTTTTATTAAATTTGGTTTTGGTACATCGCTATGCTTTTCTTGTACTATTTCTGGCTGTGTTTGTAGCTTTTGAGTGTCGTTATTTTGTTCAACTATTTCTTGTGGATCTTTGAATATGTTTATGTCAGTATCCATATCATTTTCCTTACGATTTTTCGTGACATTGACTTTTTCATCTGCTATTAAGAATGCAGGTTTTACACGATCTATTGAGACTTTTTTCTCTTTATCGGCTATGAGTAGGGTGAACGTTTTTTCTGTTCTATCCACTACTTTATAGGGACCGGTGTAGGGTTTCTGCAAAGCCTTTTTCATCCCCTCTTCTCGTAAGAACACATGCGTAATTGTCGCTAAGTGTCTCGAGACATAGGTTTTAGGTTTTCCATGAGTTGCAGCTTGTTTTAAAAATTAACTTGCGTCGTCTTTTATATTTTGTACTAATGTTTCGGGGTTAATTTCTTTGGATTCATAGAAAAAGTCCCCTGGTAAGCTCAATTCCTCACCGAGTGCTAATTGGACAGCTGAGTGTTCAGTATCTGTTTGCAAGGGTGATCGGAGGCCTAATAAGATGGTTGGTAGCCTATCAATCCATCTTTTGGTGTCGTGTGCCATAATTGAGGCTTTTAGAGCCCTATGCCACCTTTCCACTTTCCCATTAGATTGTGGGTGGTAAGTGGTGGTGGACCAGTGTTTCGCACCCAAGGTCTTTACTAGTTCGTTGAATATTTGGCTTTCGAATTGTCGACCTTGGTCTGTAGTTATGCTTTGGGGCACACCATATCTAGCAATCCATGTTGAATATATTTCTGCAGCCACTGTTGGGGCTGACATTTCAGTGAGTGGAATTGCTTCAGGCCAGCGAGTAGCTCGATCTATAATGGTCAGCAGATACTTGTAGCCACGAGAAGGTGGTAAAGGACCAACTAAGTCTACGTGAATGTGTTTGAATCTGTCAGTATGTCTGAACTTTCCAAGTTTTGATTTTGTGTGTCTGCCAATTTTAGATTTCTGGCAATTTAGACAAGCACGGGCCCAGTTGTTGCAATCTTTTTTTATATTGGGCCATATGAATCTCGAGGTCATTAATTTAGTCGTACTCCTAGGTCCAGTGTGCGATAAGTTATGAACACTGTCGAACGCCATTTTCCTATATTTTTGTGGAATATAGGGTCGTTCTTGACCTTGGGACACATCACATGTTAACATGATTTTTGTGCCAGGGAGTCTTTTTTGTCTCAGTTGTAGACTTGATTTGTCTGAAGATATCAATTTTAATAATTCTTCATCCCCTAGCTGCTCAATAGCTATTTCAGCATAGGGTAACTGAGATGGCACTGAGACAGATTCTATTCGGCTCAGAGCATCGGCGGATGTATTTAATTCCCCTTTTATATACCTGATGTCTGTTGTGAATTGACCTATGAATTCTAGGTGTCTCATTTGCCTTGGCAATGCATGTTCTGCTCTCTGCTGGAATGCATGTGTGATAGGTAGGTGGTCTGTATACACAGTAAAAGTTCTACCTTCTACATTATGCCTAAAATGCCTGATTGCAGCATTTATCGCCAATAGCTCCCTGTCGTACGTACTATAATTTTTCTCAGCCTTAGATAGTTTCCTCGAGAAGAATGCTAAGGGCTGGTTTTGATCATTATCAATCTGGTACAAAGTTGCACCAATTGCAAAGTCTGACGCGTCTGTTCCTATGCATAATGGCAGACTGTCATCTGGGTGAGCTAATAATGTCGCGTTAGCCAGCATATTTTTGACATTTTCAAATGCTAAATTGGCCTCTTCTGTCCATATGACAGGAGTTTTGTCACGTTTTTTGTTTGTTTTTATCAAATCGAATAATTTGCCTCATTCGGCCGCTGCATTTTTTATGCAACGTCGATAGAAATTTGTCATCCCTAAAAATCGTCTTAATTCAGCGACTGTTTTTGGTTTTGGGAAGTTTATTATTGGCTCAACCCGGACTTTTTGAGGGGCAATTCCAGCAGAAGTAATGCTGTACCCGAGAAAATCAATATGTGGTTTTGCATATTCGCATTTACCGGGATTGATAGTTAAAACGGCAGTGTGCAGACGCTGTAATACGGTTCTCACTTTCTTCTCGTGCACTTCAATGCCTCCACTGGAGCATATGCAGATATCATCTATGTATGCGTAGGCATATGGTATGTCTCTCAATACACCATTTATAAATCGCTGGAATGTCTGTGCAGAATTTCTTAATCCAAATGGCATTCGAAGATATTCGAAGAGGCCAAATGGAGTTATTAGCGCCGTTTTTTCGATATGGTTTTTAGCCATAGGTATCTGGTGGAAAGCCCAATTAATATCAATTTTGGTAAATCGATCTTTTCCTTTCATGTTTATATTAAAATCCATGATATTAGGAACTGGATATCTATCTGGTTTTGTTTGAGCATTTAGGCGTCTGTAGTCACCTACTACTCGCCATTTTCCACCTGGCTTAGGGATGATATGAATGGGTGAGCTCCATGAGCTATTTGAGGGTCTACAAACTCCTTCTTTTACCATTCTATCGAATACATCCTTAGCCACTTTTAATCTATCTGGAGCTAAGCGTCTTGCTTTTGCTACACAGGGTTGTCCTACAGTTTCTATTATATGAACTGTGTCATGTTTATATGTAGGATTTGGATTAAAAGTTGGTTCGGTGATACCAGGAAAATCTGTCAATATATTGACAAATTTATCATTTGATTGCGTGCACGCATTAATTATATTAATTATTTGATAATTTTTAGTTTTTCCTTTTATGTGTTCACCGGTTGTGGAGTCTATTAATTGTTTATTTTTAAGATCAATCAATAGTCCATAATAGGCTAAGAAATCTGCTCCTAATATAGGATATTTGACATCAGCTATGGTGAAAGTCCATTTCATCGGTTTGTTAAAACCTATATTTACTTTGCATTTTTTGATTCCATATGCAGAGAAACTATGGTTATCTACTGCATTTAATTGGGATTTCGGAGTGTTATTCTTATGCTTGATCTTGGCTGGCAGTATGCTTATATCTGCGCCTGAGTCGGCAAGAAATTCTCTCCTTTTTGACCTGTCCTGTATGAACAGGCGGCAAGAATAGTTATCTGAGGGGTTGGTTGCCGCTGATACGACCCCTCTCTTTAATTTGACTTATTGGGAGATTTTTGGTTGTCTCTAACCTTGTCCAATTCCGTGAGCAATTCCTTTTTCTTTTGCTCATCTTTGATCATCCTTTCGGCATAGAATCGGCAGGTGATTTTACAAGTCCTGGCGTTTTTTCCCCATTTATTATGGTGGAAGCAATAGTCTTCATGCCAATTCGGATTTTTGTATTTGGGTCTAGATTTAGACCTTGGTGGTGTTCTGCCAGGGCTGTTTTTTCTGCTGTTATTTCTGCGGTCACGAGATCTTGAGTCTCATTCTCGCCAATTTCGGTTTTTAGAACGGCTGTTGCGATTTCCGCTGCTATTGGTATTGTTATTTTCCATTTTCAAAGCAGCAATTTCGGCTCTGAGTTCCTCTGTTTCGGATTTTTCTGCTGAGATGGCACTGATTGCAGTTTTACCTGTGTATTCCAGTGCCTGTTCAGCAGTTTTGGCCAAATTTATTAATGCCTCATCACTGGTAGCATTTGTAAGATTTAGAGCTCCAAGTGATTGCACAACTGATGTAGGTAGTTGTTGGCAAAATCGGTCAGCTATTACTAAGGGTGATACATGGTTATCCCCTTTTTTCATAAGTTTTGCCATGAATACTGTGGGCTTGTCGTCTCCGATAGACATGCCTCTCATCAGTTCTCGAATTTCTCTCGAGCGGTTATGCCAAATGCAGTTCTTATTTTGTTCTGGAACCAACTATACGAATCTTCTGCTTTGTCAGGTCATTCCATGATATCTGGACAAGCTTTTATGATTTGTGCGGGCATATTTCCACACAATTGTCTGTATCTGTGCTCTCGAGGAATCTCCTCAAGTTGGAAACAGCCAGTCAGTTTAATGAACCAAGTTTCTACATCCTTTGGGAGAAACTCTGGTAGTTGGATCCGTTTTTTGAGTATATTTTTGGCTTCTTCGACTTTAGTTTTGTCGTATTCCGTTATTGCCTTGGCTACGATCTCCTTCATATATTGATCGAACAGCTCTTTTTCTATCTGAGCCTGTTTCTCAGCCAGTAACCTACGTTCTTTTTCCTCTGGATTTTCAGTCGAAGTTCCAGGCATTTTAGTTTTGTCGTTTTTCAGCATTATTTTTCAAATTAATTTTCCGTTTCTTAATTTTTGGAAATCCAGCTTAGCCGAATTTGTAGCAGAAATTATTGTAGGACAATTTCCTATCTAGCAGATGTATATGCGTGTTCTACCAAGATTTCGTTGACCCGTCCGGTTATGGAGCAATGTTTATTTGGTATAGGGGGGTAAATTTCCCACTCCGTGGTCGACTAATAGTCACCTAAGTCACACCAGCTATTTCTAGCCAATGAAAAAGTCGCGTCCAAGCCGCACTTATCAGCAGAGCGATTTCTCACTTGTCTAGCGTTTTCACGCCTGCACCACTGTAGCAACGTCGGGGTTACCACTGTGGCTTGTTTAGTGTAGGTAGATGCTACCTACACGGGGTTCATGGAACCTAAGGAGGAAGACAGTGGTTTACGTGCGGGGTGACCGAATTGTTTCTCGGTACCGGTAGCAAGCCAGTTTAAGTTGCCTTACCGTACACTAAGCGTACTTCCTAACTGGGGTAATTGTCCAAAAGCGATGCGGTACCATATATGGACCGCAGCACGTATACTGTCAGTGAGTATGTAAATATTACATACTCACTTGCCTCCGTTTACCGCCTCAACGGTAAACACCGAAACGCATCGTCTGTATGAGTGAATACAGACGATGTACTTTGTTTAATATGCAATGCACAATTAGTATGGGTCGCGGACTTTGGTCTGCGACCCGTCTGTCGACGCAGGGCTGAGCCCTGAGGAGGCAAAGAGGGAAACGTTCCCACACTTTTTGACATCGTAGAGGCCGCAATTTTTGTTCAATAGTCCCGAAATTTGGTACAAATATTTGTATTTCCACAAGGACCAGTATTAATGATTTTGATGCTAATCGGTTTTACGGTTCGTCTGGTAGGTGCGATTATATATCATTTCTTGCAGTTCAACGTCTCTAAAATGCTTCATTTTCAAGAAATAGTTACAAAATTCGAAATAGACTTTAATTTGACACCTTTTAAACATATTTTTAAATTTAGTTTCAATTAATTTTATGGTTTGTGCCTTTGGATCGTTGGGGGGGGGGCTAATTTTTGCAGTTAGCTCGACAAAGTTCCAAATTTTTATCAAATAACCATGACATTCGGTACAAATATTATCTCTAACACACGAAGCAGACATAGTGATTTTGTTTTCAATTGGTCCATTTGGTTAATGCGATTTTCTCTCTCTTTCCCTCGAGGCACTAGTCGTGGGAAGTCTATATTTCAGGGTTGATGGAGAAAAACAATTTTTTTATCCTAAAAAAATTTATAATGCCTTCGAAATGTGAAAATTCGTTTCCCATTTACCCCTCTCCTATTAGCAGATTCGAACTAGAGACCTTACCTTCAATTATTTGAATTCAATCTGCATGCTCCACCAAATGCTCAACGTTTCTTTGAAAGACATTGGAAATTTTTTATTCCTCATCCCATTTTTGCTACTTGTTACTGATTTTATTGTCCAATTTTTTACGTTCTAGACGTTTTCCTGTTTTTCCGTTTAAGATTGTGGTAGTGGCAAATAGTATCTGACGACATTCAGTGGTGAATACGACAAAAAATGACTCAAATACTGTTTTTAATTTGGAACAAAAATACAAAATGTCGGAAAAAACAGTACAAAATTCAAACAACATCGTACTTCGAACCTGATTTTTACTCAGGGAACAGAATATAGAGCTTAATAAACTTAAATTTTAATCACTACGCACACGCAATAAGTACTTATATTCTTTGTAAATTAATAAAAATTATGCCTACATAAGAAAAAAATACTTTTTCATCATACGTATCAACGCCTAATTATACATACAGTTTACCAGAAAATACAATAATTATGCATGCCACTTCATCGGATAACACGCAACAGTAAAATAGAATGGTTCAGTCATTCTTGTTCGTTCATAGATTCCAAAAAATTCACTTGTAACTCTAACCATGTGAAAACAGATATCCGCTAAAATAAACGATAATATTTACACTTCTTCACATTGGTTCATTGACTCCGTAGTACACTGTGACGTTATGCCTGAAGCATACTACCAACCCTTATCTCAACATCCACTGATCAGCAATATTAATGCGAAAAATGATATGGTACCTACCCTGCAATGCTTGCAGGCTCAGGGCCGAAAACTTCATTTTCCCATGTGTAACCAAAAAAAATTTTTTTTGGTGCTAATTTTACACAGAAAAGAAAATTTGATTTTTTTCAGATACGAACATATATTATAACATTAGGTTTATGGACATCTTATTTGCGAAGTAATAATTTCACTTAAACTAAATGTGCTTTTTCCGATGGTTCATTGATTCTGGTGCCAATATTTTGTAACAGTATAATTGTTACAAAATGATACACGACACATATACTACTTTTTGTATGATGTTTATTTTATAAGTAGGTAGGTACATGAAACTATTGAGATTTATTGAATTATATAAGAGAAATATTAAGAATAAATTCGGATTGAGAACTAAGGG
>WOFM01001874.1:0-17496 GCA_011428145.1 Ericerus pela
TTACGAACACTTTAAATTATACTTATTTCTATTTCTTAATATAATGATACCTAATGTCCATAGCAACTAGACCAAAATCAAGTTCCATGAATTGATATTTCGTCCAAACTAGCGGTAGGTGATGTTCGATGAGGATGTCTTTTTTTGGTTCATTTATACAAGGGAATCCTGCTGGGATGATTGTTTCTGCATTGTTTTCTCTCTGTAATTGTTGGATTTCTACTATACATGGAACTGTTAGTAGAGTCGCTCCGTGCCATGAGTCATTTATAGTTATACTAGTACTTGTTTTTGTTATGGTATTAACTGATATTAATGGGTTTTTAGCATTAGTTATGGCAAAGAGGTTCATTTCAATTTGTTTGACTACAATTTCTTCATGATTTATCTCTCATTTGAAGGTGCATTTCTTTATTATTTCTTCAAATTTCATTCCTTGAAATAATGCCCTTGCACAATTCCCTTTATTGTTGGTTGTGCGGTCTTGTGGTAGAAAGCATAAGAGGCTATGTTTACCACAAAGATCAATGTCTGTTCCAGTTATGATTCTTATTGACCCATCAAATTTGTTGTGGGATAAGATCGAAGGTTCTTGATCTCAAGAGCAAATTTTATTGTCATGTGTTCGAAATGCTAATGGAATAAAATTGTAAAGTTCGTATTTGGCATGAAGGTTCTGAAGTGGAATTTTGATTTCTATCTCTATTTTGTTTCCTGTCACATAGCAGTTTACTAATTTTGTTCTGTAGTAGGACTGGATTGATTTTTCGTCTAAAACTATTGCAAAATTTGATTTTTCTACAATTTTCTTGATTTTTAGTAAGTCTTCTTTTAAAGTTGTTTCGTTAACAATTGCTGTCGTACGATGGTTATTTGTACAAGAAAGGAATAAATGACTAAGTTTAGCATTTTTGGTGACTAAACTAGCGTGAAGTGTTCGAGCTGTGTCGAAGATGAGTTCTCTTCCACCTTCAATAATTATTTCGTTATTTTGGTTTTGAATGGCGTGCAAACATCTCTGTCGTATTTGTGTTGTTGGTCGCTGCGTTGTCCATGTCTGTTTACTGGCGGGATTGGGTTTTGGAAGATTTTTAAAGCCATTCACTCATTTCTGGCAGCGGATTATGGTCCAACGGGAGTGGACGCGTATCGAAAAAATTTTCCTGGCGATTCTCTGAACACTTCATTTGGTTGGTGGAGGCATGTGATGCCTCAGAGTTTATGTGAGTGTTGCTTGCAGTCGATGGTACAACTCCCCTCGCAGTTCAGCTTCCTCTTCCCTGAGGCAAGTTTATGGAGGTGGGAAGGATCCGTGGTTTGCTTTTCAACACTTGACGTGAATCCATCCGAAATCACCGGTTATGCTGTTGGCTTGAACCTTTTGATTGCCATTATTATGGCAATGCAGCCTTTAAATTTTGGTGCTAAGATTCGATTCTCGATTACCAATACTTCATATGCCAATACGATTATGGATAGGTCCCAATTTCAATACTTAGTTGACTATCTTGTTCGCTTTTATCAGCAAAAAATTGTGATTAATAATACTCCTCATTACATTGAGGTTATGCAAGTTTTGGAGCCGTCGGAAAAAATGACCATCTCTCACGATCGTCATGTTTTACAAGGAGCAAGTCCAAGAAGTGAGCCGACCTCTGGACCGAGTAAAATGGTCGTGTCCAATTGGCGCATAATTTTGGTTCCTCGTCATCAGCAGTTTAGGCATCGGTCAGTTTCTCCAGAACCCACACCCGCTGATCATCCAGAAGGTGAAGAGCAAGGTGAAATAAAGCCGGACGCTGGGGAGGCTTTTGCTCATGATGCACAGGATGATTTGTAGTCGGTGAGTAAAAAAAAATTTTTATATTTTTGAGGGGATAAAATATGTACGTAAATGGTCCTTACAATATATATAAAAACTATCTATAATTATTACGAATTAAATTACAGGGGTTATAATACAATGTTTCAGGTGGTGGTTCGGAGTATCTTTTCACGTATTCCTCTAAACTTAACTCACTCGGTTTCTTAATATCCTGGGGAATAGGTTGAATAGGTAGAGACAAAGGTTGTATTATACTTTTTCCCTCATCACACCTATTGAACAATTTGATTTCTTCCATATGTTGTTTTTGGGTAATCGATTGAATTTTTCGTAAAGTTATCCTTCTTTTTTCTGGGTCTTTTAACTTAAATTTCTTTTTTCATTCTGAACAATCTTTCCCTTTTAATAAAGCTTCATCAGTAAATTTTACCTTTTTATTGTTTTTATTTTTACTGCCAGATTTCTTTAAAATTCCTTTTCGTGGTCTTCCTCTTAGACGTTTGACAATGATTTTAATTTCGTCCTCTGATTCATTTCCTTCAGACCTCTTTTCTTTCTTTGATCTACCTCTTTTTCTTTTCGGATTAGACTCGGGAATATTTTCTTCATTTTCCGAATTATCGGATGTAAAATCTTCAATGTTCGATGGTAAATTAGCATTAGAGCGAGCATTATAAGGTGTAAGTCTTCTTATATGAACTGTATCGTCTATGCTATTTCCATCCTCGGAGGTTATGCGAATTACATAGTTTAAGTCTGAAATTTTTCTTACTATTCTATATGGTCCTAGAAATTTTGGTTTGCCTTTTCCATAATTTATTGGTGCTTTCAAGAGAACTAGATCATTAGTTTCATAAGAAATTTCTTTTCTTCCTTTATTATAGCGTTCTGAATATTTGATTGCATTCTTTTTATCAAAATTCGGAATTGTTTTTCAAATTCTGTCTGCTTCACTTATCTGTTCTTCTCTGGTTTTACTGATAAGTGGTGACGGAATGTTTAAATTTATGGGGGGGTTCTCCTTTATAACCGTGCATTAGATAAAACGGATCGTGTTTATTTAATCCTTCGATAGGTGTCATATTATAGGTCAAGGCTACGTTATGCACGTGGTCTGGCCATTCTTCGCTACTGGTACTTTCGTATTTTGCTAACATTTTTTTTATTGTTCCGTTCATTTTCTCTACTTGTCCTTGAGTTTTCAGTGAATATGATGTAGAGTAGAATATTTTAATACTGTTATTTTTACAATAATTTTGTACGTATTTGTTTGTAAAATGAGTTCCATTATCACACGTAATCTTCATTGGTTTTCTGTAATGAAGTACAATTTCTTTTAAAAATTTAATTATTGAATTTGCGTTTGGTTGGGTTACTGCTTTGGTCAAACAATATTTTGTTGCCTTATCTGTTCCCACTATGACAAATTTCTTTTCATTATTTGTGTTGAATTTTCTGATGAAATCAATTTGGATATGTGCAAGTGGTATGCATTCTTCAGGATTAATTGGTTTTAAGTGTCCATATCTTTCGTTAATGTTTTTATTAATTTGGCATTGATGGCACGAACGTACATGCCTAGAGATTATTTTAGGCATTTGCGTAAAGTAGTATCGAGCACGCGTTTTGGCAAGAGTTTTACGAATTCCAAAATGTCCTCCCCCAGTTTGACTCTCATGACATGTGTTTAGTACTTGAGGTATGAGGGAGTCAGGGATTACTGGTACGGCATAGTGATATTCAGAGTGATCGTTGTTTTTCCATAAAATTCCATTTTCATCAAGAAAAAATGGATCTAGTTTGAGTGATCTTCTCATTTTTTAACTTTTTCTTAACTCTTTTTCGTTGCCACCTTTTAAAATTTTTATTATGATTCCCCAATATTTGTCTTCACGTTGTAAATCCCATAAATTGTGGATTTTTTGGTTTGTGATGTTAATTGTGTTTTCTATTTCGGAATTTTCTGATATTTTGGAAAGTTGAGAATTTGTGGACGCATCGGAGTTTCCAGATCTTTCCGAATTATCGGATAGGATGGAACTTCGATCTTCTTCCGAATTGTCACTTTCTATGTCTGAATCTTTTTCTTTCTTTTTCATGCTACGTGTTATTGCTTTGATTTTTTTCTCTTGTTTGATAATATTAGGAGGATCAGGTGTTCCTTCTGGTATTATGAATTGACTGTTTCGAAATTCTGAGTAATTGTCTTCTTCTTCTTCTTCTAGACGGGATAGATAATCGGCAATTTTGTTATTTTCACCTTTAATGTGTCTGATCTTAAATGTGAATTCTCCTAATTTTGAAATTAACCTATTTAATCTTGCGTTTGGGTTTTTCATTCGACTTTGGTATGTTAAGGGTTCATGATCCGTAGAAATATTAAATTCTATGTAGACTAAAAATTCTCTGAAATATTCGCAAGTTTCAGTGATAGCCAACATTTCTAAATCAAAAGAACATAAATGTTGTTGATTCTTAGGAATTTTCTTCGGGAAATATCCTAATTGCTCTTTTGTTTTTCGGT
The DNA here is from genome assembly GCA_011428145.1 of Ericerus pela. NCBI lineage: Eukaryota > Metazoa > Arthropoda > Insecta > Hemiptera > Coccidae > Ericerus > Ericerus pela. The sequence goes on from WOFM01001874.1 coordinate 4,350, forward strand.
CTACTTGCATTATTACTGCTCCTATGGCTGTTCTTGATGCGTCTACTTCGACGTATGTTTCAGCATCAGGATCTTAGATTGTAAGAATTGGTTCAGATGTAATCAATTCTTTTATTTTGTCGAATGCTTTTTGTGCTTCGTCATTCCATGCTATTTTATTATTTGTTTCAACATTTTCTTTTCTTGTTAAGTGTGTTAATGGTACTGTGATTTGCGAAAAGTTTTTGATCCTTTTCCGATAATAATTCGCTAAACCAATAAATCTACGTAGTTGACGTAACGTTTTAGGTGGTTGAGCTTCACAAATTGGTTTAATGTTTTTATCTAACGGTTCTAGTTTGTTATATGAAATTTTATGTCCTAAAATTCGATACTTTCATTGAAGAAGCTACTTTTACTGGTTTTGATTAGTAGACTTGCTTCAACTAGTACTTTCAGGACTTCTTCTAAATTTCCTAGTGTTTCTTCAAAGGTTTTGCCAAAAACACAAATATCATCTAGGTTGACTAATACTTTGTCTTCTAGGATAGGGTTGAATAAATCGGTCATAGTTTTTTGGAAAATGCTAGTGCTCGCACTTAGTCCCATAGGGATGGAGTTAAATACATAGCTTACTCCTCCAACATTTATTCCTGTTATTGCTTTTGATTCTTCATCAAGGGGAATTTTATAATATCCTTAATTGAGGTCAATCGTTACAAAATATTTTTTATCTCGTAATGCATCCCAAATTTCGGGGAGACGAGGAACTCTGCTCGTATCTTTTTTTACTATTTCGTTTACACCTCTGTAATCTACTAATAATCTATAAACTCCGTTTGATTTCTTCTTAACAAATACTGGGCTCTCATATCTAGAGCTTGCTCTCTTAATAATACCACATTCTTCGAATTCCTTAATTTTCTTTCTAATTTCTCTTTTTTCAAAAATACCCATATGGTAATTTCTACGTTGAACCGGCTCGTCTGTTTTTAAGTAGACATGTGCTGGTTTTAGTTTCGTAGGTTTTACCTTGGCAGGTTCTTCCGTAAATATATGGATATATTTTTTTAGAATGCTTACTACTGCCTGTTTCTGTTCCATCGTTAAATTTTTATTAATTTTCACTTGTGTTCCTTCATTGTTGTGGATAACACTGTCATCAGGTCGGGTTATGCGGACAAGTTTTAGCATATCAACCTCCTCACCTTGGTTACCCGCAGCATCCCCCAACGTAATGCGTTGGATGCTGGGTTGGCCATGGCGGACGGAATTGGTCTGACAGTCCCACATAGTCGGCTGTCGAAGCCTTTAGCATCCTAAAACTGTCCCTTGTGTGATCTGGGTGTGGAAGTGCAGACTGTGGAATCTTAAGGCTGGCCATCCTAAATCATCAACAATATATTCGCCTTCTAAACCGTAACTTGTTAAAAACCACTCATCTGGATCTGCTTTTCCCATTTCTGGATCCAGGTTTACAAAATATTCATTATTTACTTCTATGCAGAAATCTTTGTCTGCTCTAATAAATCCTTCGCAATTTTCTTCCTTAAACTTAATTATACTAAATGTTTCGCGTTTCCATGGCGGTCCTATTCTAAATAATTTTTTACTAAATAATATGTCGGCATTATGTCAATCTAAAAAGTCGTATCCGAGTAGTAAAGGTGTGGTTACCTCAGAGGTGACATATGCTTCCACATCGAGGAGGAGATCACCCATTTTTATAGTGATTTCTACAACTCCTTTAACGATTATTGCACTATCGTTAGCAGCTACCATACACATTCTTGCAGGTCTGATCACATTATCCTTTACAAGGTCATATTGTACAAGCGTCACTTCAGAGCTGCTGTTGACTGTTCCCTGTGTTTCATACTCTTTACAGCTCACAATGTTGCAGGGGACGATAAGTTTACGCCTTGTCCTGACTAATTTCATCGATGCACTACAGATATGAATTTTCTAATTATGTGGCGCGTGTGGATCTAACACTAAGAGAGCAGCGCATTCTGGATGATGGACATTGCTATTACAAGGCCGAAAGTCGTTGCCATAATATGGTGTAGGGCAAACGGGTTCTACTGCAAGTTTTTTGGTTGTTGGGTGAAATTTTGTTGGATACTTGGAACTACGTCTGGGGTTCGCAAGTTATAAGAGGGTAATGCATAATTCGTCGCATTGGCCCATGGTTGTGGCTTTAGAACTGGGCATTATATGCTTGTGCATAATTATTCTGTTGCAGTGGTGCATAGGGGTTGAATGGTTGACCAAAATTTGATGCGAAGTTGTCATTGAATCTTGGTGGTCTAAAATTCCTTTGTGGGAATTGAGGTGTATTACAATTACGTAGTCCACAATCCCTTGATAGATGTCCCATTCTTCTGCAATTAAAGCAATTTATCTCTCTAGGAGGATATCGATTATTATTTTGTTCGTGATAAGTTTCTCTCCTTTGGGGTCTATAATGACTTTGGTTATTTTGTGACCGATTAGATTCTCTTTCTCTAGACTGCCTTCTTCTCGGGTTACTATCGTTTGATTCGTTAGTAATGTTATTATTATTATTTAAATTTCTGTCTCTACGTGGTCTGGTTTCTGTATTTTCATTTTCCATCGCCTGATTTCTGGTTTGATTTTGATTTCGTTTATTGGCATTTGGGGGTTTCCATCCTGCCTCCACTAATGCCACAATAACAGGGTCAGTAGGGGAGATAGGCGGAGTTATGGGTTTCACAGGTTCTTCTTTCTCGGGAGCTTTTCCCTTCATCATCTCTTCCATCTGTTTTGTTAGCTTGGCGATCGTTTCTGTTGCTTTACTTAGCATTTCTTCTGTTTTTTGGACATTGGTCAAATCTATTGCTTTTTCTTTGAATTCTTTCCAATCCGTGAATGTTTTTGAAACCTCACTTTGTGTTTGGAGATTTTTAGACACAAAGAATTTCCTCATTTCTCCTGTTAGTCTTGGGAGTAAGAGATCACAAATTTTTTTTTCGCTAATTGTTGCATCCAGTTGTTTATAAAGGCGGAAAAATTTGGGTACATTAATACTGAAATATGAGTCATCAAATTTTAATGATTTGATACGTTTTTTTACAGTATCTTTATCTTTTTTAAAGATACGAATTCAGATTTGATTCACTTCTGTCCAGGGAGTTTCTGGGGTTATCTCAGTTTCTGCTGCAAACAGTTCGAGAGCTGTACTACAAAGGGCTATATTTAGGTTTCGTATCATTTCATATTTAGTTGCTTTGAAAGTTTTTGCCTGAGTTTCATATTCAAAAAGAAACTCAAGGATGTCTTCGTCGGGGCCATTTGAAAAGTGGCTCGGAGTGCATCTATCTGACCTTTTCCAAAAATTGTTCATGGCTAGGTTGTGTTGTGTGTAAGCTTCATTCGCTGCCGTAAATCTTGCTTGTTGTTGTTGTTGTAAAAGCAAGCGTGCGTTATTTTCAGCGATGTCTTCCGGGGTCATATTTTTATTTTCCGATTTTAGAAAAGGATTATTTTTATTTTCAATATTTACTAGGTTGACGTATGTAGGTTCTTTTTGATCAAGAATTTCTACACGTATTTCTGGCTGTAATAAATTGATAGGATCGAAAGAATTTTCGTCAGTTGAATTTGGAATTTTACTTTTGATTTTTTTAAATTTTCTGGACTTTTTACGTGAATTTGTATTGAGTGTTGGATTTCAGCCTGTGAGGATGTTCCCTGTCCTTAAGGGACTGATGGCAACAAATCAGCATTAGACTGTGAGGGTCTGTCGACAAAAGTTTGGTTCAGAATTGATTCTTCTCCGAGGAAGATTTTGTCTTCGTCGTTTGGGAGAGAGGAATCAGTTGTGGCTGAGATTGATTTCTTTGGTGATACGTGGCGTGATACTTTAGATAAGAGTTTTTCAAAACTGGAGCTGAGGCTTCGTCTCGCTAGTTGTCTTTCTGTTTCCTCTTTTCTTTTCTTTTCTGTTTCTAACTTTTTTCCTTTAGATTCTAAATCTTCTTCTTCTGTATCGGAGAAGATTTCTTCAGCTTCGTTGGGGTCTTTATTTTTTATACTTCTTGTTACGCTACGATAACTTTTACTTTCCTCGATTAGTCTATCAAAATTACTTGTTCTTTCAAATTTTTCGATGTTGGGGTTGGAGTATAATATATGTAATAACCAGGGTTTGGAGTGTCTACCTTTGTAAAGTTTCTTCTGGAGTTCGATACGTGTTCTACCTTCTATCCTTTTTACTTTTGCTGCTTTTAGCACACGATAGAGAAAGTAAGTAGATACTCGACTTCCCCAATGGTTATCAAGGAGTGGGTAATTTTCCTCTTCAGACAGATTCTCATACAGATTTTTAGGATGGTTTTCGAATTCCAAATATTATCTTCGGATTTTGAGTCTAAAATATACGGATGCCATGTACTCGTACTTTCACTTTTTTCAGACATTCGCGAGGGTTGGGAGATTTTACATTTTACAATATTATTTACGATATCAATAATAGTTTCAAATTTTTTGGAAGTAACGGAAGATAAATTTATAATTTACTTACAGTTGGACGGCGAGCAGTGTACTGTAGTCTTCTGCAGTTTACCGTTAGTTTTGTTTGGATCGACGCTTTTGGTGAGTGATTTCTCGTTCTCTGCGCTGTGGTTTTGGACACCGGTTGGGCTGATTCTATTCTTTTTGAAATCCAGGAGCCAGGTCTGGATCTTCGTTTCATTTCTAAGTTTATTTTTAGAATTGTTTTTTTGTAATTAATTTATTTTTAATTGAACTATTTTTATTTGTCTTAATTAAACATTTGTGGTCCTCCGTAATAAAGGTTTGATTTCGTAGATGTTTGTTTAAGTTTATTTTTAATATTTGAATTATTTTAGCCGCGATTTATTTGATATTTATGCGAAAGTATTTGCTCCAGCAAAATTGAATTAATTATCCACGATAGGTATATGAAAAATTTTTTAGGAGAAGCAAAGTTCTTTATTTAAGAAAAAATTTTATTATGATTTTTAAATTTTACTTCCGAAGCTTTTTTGTTCGGGCGCCAATTCGTTGCGAGAGTAATTCAATACTTTTAAATTATCTCAACAAATAAGATAAGTTACGAACATTTATCTTTTATTGAAAGTTCACTTTAGTTATTACAAACACTTTAAATTATACTTATTTCTATTTCTTAATATAATGATACCTAATGTTCATAGCAACTAGTATGGACCCTAACGTCTCTACTCGACTTCAGGTTTAGGAATGACCATGTTTTCAAAATGAAGATACGACATTACTTTCGTTTTCTTTGTTTCAATCAAAAGATGGCCGACCAAAAAGGTGGCGTGATACGGAACATCTGCCAAGTATGATGACACTTCATTGTCAGCATATCTGGTGGTGTCCGTTTGTGAGAAGCTAGGTAAAATATAGACAGCTATTATTCCGAGAATTAGGAATAATAGTTGTCTATAATTTTTTCAACACATGTTTGTAGACGAACTGAATCGTCTGCAAAAATGGGACGGAACAAGTATGTTTACAGTAAACATTATACATACTTTGTCTTTAGGTATATATGAAAGTGCAAGTGAGTAATCTATGGAATTTTCTTGAATAATACAGATGAATTTTTGTGGTAACGACAACGGCGGAATATTTGTAAACACTCATAACGCAATTTTCAACAGTTTGACGTACAAAACCCTTTTACTTAGTGCGACTGCCATGAAATTTGTAGTTTCAAAGCTACGATTGAATAACCTATAAATATAGACTATTATTTGTTAATTATTTATTACAATAAGTTTTATAGTAGCTATATACTTACTCAGAGGCTGAAAGTAAGTTTATATTGTCTGGTAAAGTAATGACGGCATAATTTATAAACTTTTTAGTAAAAGCATAGTCAGCAGTATAGTTCCCAATACATTTTGCATTTATAGCATGAAGAGCTACTTCTAAACTGTCTTTAAACGATTCGATTACGATGTATTTATGAAACTGTGTGATGTGCCTTTTACATTGTTCGAAGTCAAGGGTATTAATAATCAAATAACTGTTGAACAAACCGGATTCTACCAAGAAGTTTAAATTAATCTAATTATCATCTACGATAAACATACATTTACATTATAATAGGAATATACTTACTGATTGCTGTTTTATTAGGACTGGAATGGATCTCTTTCCAATTGCATTTACTTAATGACCCTGAATAAATATATTTAATTAACACACACAATACACTCACATGGCTAAGGTATTAGAAATTAATTTACTTACTTTGTGATGAAGAAGTTGAAGAAGAAATCGTTGATCTGGGTGTCAAAGTAATTACACTATCAAACTCGATTCCGCTATCGTCCATTAAATTAGATTCCACTATTGTCCATTACTAGAGAAATTTAAAAATTATAATAAAACGCGAACCATAGTGAAACAACATTCAACACAAGTAAACCATGAGAACAATAAATAACCGTATATTGGTGAGAAAGTAAATTCTACATTGATAGTCTTTATATGACATCTGTTGGTCAAATTACTAAGCTAATATGTACACTAACGATATCTTACATAGATATTTATAAACAACAACCGACAAAAAACAAAAAACACTCTCAAATAGGTAATAAGGGTTGTTCATACTTGTTCTTATTTAAATACGAACCGACACCTATGTTCCTAGTTGAAAAAACCAAAAACGCTCTCAAATAAGTAATAAGGCTTGTTCGTACTTTTTCTTATTTAAATACGAACCAACACCTATGTTCCTAAAAAACTCACCGCAAAAAATCAAAGTCCGATAATAGGAACAGACACCTATGTTCTTAGTTGAAAAAACGAAAAACGCTCTCAAATAGATAATAAGGCTTGTTTGTACTTGTTCTTATTTAAATACGAACTGACACCTATGTTCCTAGTTGAAAAAATGAAAAACGCTCTCAAATAAGTAATATTCTTCAGCGATGGTCCAGATGACCCAAAAATTCAAAAGGGTGACTTTTTGGGTCAAATGACCGATGAGTTGGATAAATGGCCTGGTTCATATATCTCAGAATTTGTTTGTGGTAAGTATATCAACTTCTTTTTTGCTTAAATAACCCGCTCCACCTGATATATTTCTAATTCTCTTTTACTTTTATTAAAATTACAGAAGGACCCAAAAATTATGCTTATAAAGTGAAGAAGCAGTGTGGCGAAGAATTTACCATTTGCAAAGTTCGTGGTCTCACACTGAATTATGATACGACCAAAGTTATTAATTTTGAGTCAATCAAGCATTTTGTACTGAAGCCTCCAGAGAAGCCTTTAAAGGTTACTTACAAAAATAAAACTCAGATAAAGCCCCGTTGGAGACTGGTTACAAAAGAAATGAAGAAGAAGTATAATTCAGCTCCTCCTAAAAGGCGCCTACTTTATGATTTTTCAACTTTACCATTTGGATACATCAACACACCTCGCAATTAATATGATGTCCCCTTCTCAAACACCTTCTTAATTATATTGGTACTAAGGGCTTTTTCAATATTTTTATGATGAACATATAGGATGTATAATATTAAGTATTTTCTCTTATTCTAATTATCATCTTGTTTTACAGATTATCAAGTTCATCGTATGAATATAGATTATTGGAGTGAAATATTTAAATACTTGGACAATTTAGACTTATTTTCTGTGGCGCAAGTCAATTATATTTTCCAGAGAGCTGCCGTTATAGAAGTGGAGAAATGTGACAGATGGTTAAAGAATCATAAATTAAATTACCATGCAATGGCACCATATATTTCAGATGGGCTCGATTACTGTTTGTATGTTGAAATAGTAATTGCACACCTAATATTTTTTTCAATCTACTTTCAAAGACAAACAATTAATTTTTTATTATTGCTTTCAGATGGGAAGATATTGTTTACCCAAATACTCAGCCTCTACTCTCTGAAGACAGATACTATTCCTATGGTATTGTGATAGATTTTGGATTACACTGTTCAACCACCTGTACAATTAACACAAATTTCCATTATCTACCTCAAGATCCTTATATTTTTTGTGAATGTGATTTTTACTGTGAAGAATGTAAATGTAAATTTCTCGATTTACATAGACCATGTGCCTGTCGTCAGATGGAGCAAATAAATTTTTAAGATAAAAATAATTTGTCAGCATTTGAATTATTATTTATTACAGAATTATATATATATGTATATAAAACAATATTTAAATCTATATGGACAATTCATTGATCAATATAAGTATATATAAACACTAAAACATAGGACTGTTACCATAAAAACTCGAAATAACTAAATTATCTTCATCTTGAAATACAGTAGGAAGTTGCTTAAAAATTTTATTAGTGCCATAGTAAATCAACTCGGCAGCACATTTTTGCTCGACAACACTTTTATCAAAATTCATAATAAAACAGTTAAAATAAATATCTTTGCATTTCAACTCCAGCTCCTCTTTATTTACTTCAATGGTAGAAGGAAAAGATGAATGAATCTCATTGAAAATTAAACCATACACTTTTTTCACAGTTTCAATTACTTCTTTCAAGTTATTAAAAGCTAAAGAAATACAAGTATGCAATTTTCTATAGTTATTCCACGTTATTTCAGTTAAATATACTGCTGAATAAGGATTATAACTGTTAGATAATTTTATACATCTTCTTCCATAGAAAAAACAAAAACTCACTTTTAATGTTTCTGTAACACTATAAGGTGCAGAAGAGCTTTCACCAACTGTCTGATCCAGAAATTTGCAGATGGTTTCATCAAAATTATTCAATGCTTGCCAATCTTCTTCAGTGAGATGAACATGTGCATGTTTCGAACCAGTTTTACCCAGTATTATGATGGGTTGAAAATCTTCCAGGTTAATACCAATTTTGAGGAATTTGTCCGAGCTGATACTATAAACGGTGTTGAATAGAACTGACTGGTCTTTGAAAAATTTTGAAGTGTTTTCTCCATCAACCTTATTCATAGAATGGTTGCCTTGGTTGTTATTAACAGTATTTGCAGTACTTACGATGGTTGGTTTTTGAAATATTTTTACCCACAATAAGATTTTTTTTGAGGATATTTACACGCACAATGTTTATTAACATTATTCATTTTGATTTTAACCTGACCCTTCAGGTTTTAGCGATGGGTCCCCAGCCAAAAAATGACAGGAAAGAGCAACCCAAAAGTAGTGCGTATATAAGACCACACATTATAATAAAGACACTGATTGTATATCGAAAGAGGAAGAGAGAGAGGGGGCTAAAACCTGAAGGGTCGGGTATTTTACATTTTAGCCGTCAGGCTCAAAGTAATAACATCCTGGGGGATGGAGGGGGCGGAGCCCCCTCCCGAGGAGCAAAGCACCGAGTTTTTTTTCTTTAAAAAAATAACATTATCACTTGGTAGAAAGAAATGAGCAAACAAAATTTGTCGAGTATGAATGATTTTCAACTAAATACGACTTCATTTGCAAAAGGCACAAGAGCAGAATGAATTCATCTTATAGTTCAAATAATTTGAACCAGATTCACAACAGATTTATCAGGGAAAAGAGTGGGAGAATGTTATAGAGAGTTGAGTATCAACCAATCAGACAAGAGATTTAAACTTTCTAATTTCTAGTCTTTTCTAATACAAATAATTTTGTAAGGCTGGTAAAAACCTGTTAGTCTTCCGATTAAAAATTCTTTCGTTCATTGAGATATTGGTTTACCGTGGCTACAAATAATAACAAAAGGATTAACGCTTTCAATAATTACATTCTTCTGTGGGAATAGTTAGTTTGGAATGTATTGGAAGTTGAAAATAAAGGTCTACACTTCTTGCTTCTCTTAGAATTGAAAATGGTTTTATACATTAATCGGATCTTCCCATCATTATTCTCTTTATTTGAAGAGAAATTTCCAATAAAATCTTTGAAAGTGAGGTTCTGTGATTTATAATACAAATATACTAAACAATAAGTGCCGCAAACATCACTAAAATGACTTTGTAAACCAGTATTGTTATAAGCCGACATTTGAGAGTTTCTCTGCATAAATGAAATAAAATTAGCATTCGTTGGCGGGAATCCAAAACTATCGAAATACTCACATTTTTCATGAGAATTTATATGTATAGCTAACCAGTGACGTCCTTCACCGAATGAATTATCGGTGTTAAGGATAAGACTTGCGGGCAAATTTACTCTTCTTGGTTGTTTGTCTGCAGCATACACTTTCTTGAATAGGGCTGGGAGGTACATCATATCCCTTTTCAATTCGATCGTGTTCATTTTCAACTTTCTCCTCTACTTCTTTTGTTTCCACTGTTTCTTCTAATGTTTCCAACTCATGTGCCTTCAAATATTCTCTATACCAGTTTTTCAGTTTATATGCTCTTTGAAGAGAAAAGGCTTCAAAATAAATATGATAGTTGGGTGTATGTCGATAATAGAAACAATCGGGAGATGTTGTTACTGCTGGTAAACATTTTGCACGCGGAAATCCGAAGTATCTAAATCAATTGTAGTCTTTCTAGTAATTTTCTGAATATAATGGGCTCTCTCATTTCCTTTGATGAACAAATGGCTTGCATCTAATGTAACATCAATCAATAAACAAATAGCTTCCTTGAATCTTACATATCCTTCTTTCCAAATTATGCCGTAATGATTTTCAGTTAAATATCGCACACTGTTCTGGCAGTCTGCAGATAAAGGCGATTTGATTAAGCAATGAGCAACAACATCAGAGTACACTGAAATTATTGCCAATTCTTTCAAAATATACTTATTTTTATCATCTTTGAATGCTTGAAAATCAATTATAAACTCGGCCATTTCTTTTTTAAATATTATACCGAACACAATTTCAAACTACTCAACTTCACAACTGATCAAAACATATTAACAAAAATAAGTTGTCTTTTTCATTATCCATGTCCTGTTCAGTTAGGAACTCATTCATGAGTGGTGGGGATATGAACTAAAGAAATAAATCATTTCAGTAAATAGGTATATTTAGTCAAAGTAAAAAATAAATAAATACATTGAAACAACTTATTCAACTACGAAAATCTAAATTAAGACATTGTTGAAGAATAACTGATCAACTCGTAAACAGTTTAATTTATTTACTTTTTCTTTGGCACATAAACATATTGATGACCATACGATGGGAAAATATTTGTTCTAAATCAAATTTCATCTGGTGTATCTTGTTTCAAATCAGTTAATAAATATCCATGTGTGATTAATGTTGCATCGTTGTATGTTTCTTGCAAAAATTTAGGGTTTTCTGGACACAACTGTCTAGCTAAATGTTGCACTTGAGCTTTGTCTCGGGGATTTTTGATATAAATAATGTAATGCGCATTCAAAGATATATCTCTCTGACCCTTTCCTTGATGAAATAAATTTTGAGTTATGAAAAACACACTCATATTTTTATGATGACATCCTTTTGTGAATAAATCCACAACTTTATCATTAGATTCCCGCATCAAACCGTCAATAATCACTAAACGAGGTTGTTTATCAGAAAAATCTGCTCGAGGTAATCCCTCTTGTAATCTAATACACAGATAATTGGAATATTATGATTGCCATTCAACATAATACCATTACCATTTCCTTAAATTTAGTATCACATTATTCACTCACATTTTTCAAAAATTTTAAAACAAACTGAGTTTTACCACAACCTGATGGACCTGCTACAATAGCAGCAAAAGGATGTTTCCACATGCGATTCATAATTAATATTGAGAGAAAATAGAAATTTCAAAACAATAAATAACTATGTACTATTTTTTAATGATGAAATTAACAAAATCCCAATCAACGCCATAATATCACTAAATATATAGGTAATTTTACCTAAAACTGGTATATTAGCCTGTGAAATAAAAATGCCCTCTTGTGTAATAACATGTAGTAAATAAATAATATCCATACTTTTTTCATATCAGCATTCAATTTTCATTTATTTTCATGAAAGTTGCCAACACCAAAAGAAATTTTATTTTATACAAAAGGCACAACTGAACATTTAAAAATTTGCACCAAACAGTTCAGGAAGAAAAGAAAACAAAAAAGTTGGCAACATAAAAAAAAATGTAGGACAATTGTCCTCCTATCCAGATTCCCACACCCAAAAAAAATACGCACCTGAAAAAAATATGTCAACCAATTGTGCGCAAATTCAGTTCCCTCCCACAGCTGAAAAAACGCACCCCATATGTAGGAACTCGTAATCAATTCCCCTCCCTTACCTGAAAAAAATACGTAGCCCAGTTGTGCTTCCTATCCAGTTTCCCTCCTCCTTGTACTGCTAAACGTTCCGAAAAAAAATCTTTCCTTTCCCCACGCAGCAACCATTTCATTCAAATGATTCGCTTCCCGCAAATGACTTTCAGAATGATTCAAAATGAACAAAAAAAGTAACTAGAAACAAATGTTCTATAAACTAAACTGCCAAAATAATTTTGTAAAAAAAAAAAAATATTATCTAACTTCATACTTAATTTTCCATTCTCTCCACTCCAATCATGATGAAATATTTCTCAGTAAAAAAAGAGTTAATAAACAATTATTTGACAACTTTCCCAGAACAAAATTAATTATCAAACAAAAATAAAATTCAAATTTCAATAAAAAAAATAAACAGGAATTTAACAGTAGACAAAAATTACAAAAAAAAAAAGTTGGCAACACTGATCAAAAAACTCCAAATTTGCCTTTTCAAAAAAAAAATTAAGGTTGGCAAAAACTGCACCCAAAAAAGAGCTTGTCACAAACGACTAAATCACTTAGGTGACTCACTTTGCGCAAACAACTCCCAGAACGATTTAAAATGAACGCATTTGGCCAACCGACTAAACCGGCTCCACTAGTGGTCACGTGGCTTTGCATGGGTTGTGTATACTACCGAATTTCAAACACTCGCGAATGTTTGAAACTGGCACCATATGACTCAATCTTCAGCTCTCGCAAACTTTAGATTTTACCACAAAAATTTTGCTTAGCTACCATGTTGATTTAATAAAATAAAAATTCGAAAAATGCTATTCCATCTTTATTCGTATATGTTGATACGAAATCCCACCTCATCTCATTCTTCATCATCATCATCACAACATTCTATATATATATGTCATATGTACAGTCTAGTCACGAAGTG
>WOFM01001875.1:0-19369 GCA_011428145.1 Ericerus pela
AATTTCTTACCAATTCCTTCTTTTGTACTTTTTGGATCGTTGATCTTCATTCGTGGAGATGATACTTTCCATGTTTTATCTCAATCAGTTCGAATGGGTACAATTCTCTGAAATGTATCGGTTTTTATTAGTTTCTTTTTATCATCTTTTAGGATTTTCCTTTTTTTCGAGATTTTGCTGGTGGGATTGTCATAGTTGGTTTCTTCAATCGCTACTTTACTTTTTATTGAAACCTTACCTACTTTCTTCTCGAGGATTATTTTAATTGCCTCCTTTTGTTTATTTGTTTCTGTTCAGGGGAGGACAATGTTGCAAGGTGGGGAACTCTTAATGTATTGTTTAGAATTATGAATTTTGACCTTATTCAGTTTGGTGTTTATTTTGGTAACTTTTCTTTGCAGTTCTTCTATTGTTTGATTTTGTATTTAGAATGCTGCCTTCATATTTTTGAACCCTTTGAGAATCGATTCCCCCTTTTTACTTTCACTGATGATCACCTGTCCCGAGTATTTGGTTTGTTTGTTTATAGCCATTGAGACTTTGGTGTGAAATTTGGCTCGCTCTATGTGAGCCTGGGCTGTGACATTCTAGTTGTAAGATGCAATTCTCAGAGCAACATTGAAAAATGCTCGTTTTCACTTGAAAAGAGGCTGAATTTCATTTTTAGCTCCTCCACATCCTCCTGCACATCAGGGAACGTTTTCTTTTAATTTACGATGTCTTAATATTTATGATTTTTACTAATAATGTTTAGATCTACTTACGTATTGAGAATCTCTTAATCAAAGCTTACACACAAAAAACATTTTTCCAAAAATGAGGAACTTTAAAACTTTACTAATAAAACTTACTTTTTTCATATATGATCTCAAGAGGATTTCAACAAACTGATGAGTGGTTAAGGTTTTTTATTTTCAATGGTTCTCAATTCCCCCACAACCACTATGTCATTGGTGAGTTTGATGATCAGTGGTGAGTTTGATGATCAATGGTGAATTTTGATCCATATTATGAATCGATGTCCTGGTTGTTGATCTACCAATTAGGAGTGTTTTGTGTTTGTAAGTAGAATTATCTTAATTTCTCCATATTTATTTAATGTTTATTATGAGTAATTTGTATTTTTAATTTATGAATTCTAATTTTGGGAAATTGTTTTTACAGATTGATAGTGTTTTATTACAATTTTGGATCGTTAATGTTTGAATTTGGGGTTGTTACATTGGAGTATTTTTCCATTGGGTGTAGGTATTCGATAACTCCCATTTCCTTTAACTTCAATGATTTCACATAGGCCAACGTATTTAGGATTTAGTTTTGATGATATTCCAGTTGCTTTATTGGATAGAGTATGATTTTATATATAAATCATATCTCCAACCTTTAAATCGGTAAGATTTTTACTTTTGTTGTTTTTCTTCCAACGAGCTAGTGATTCTTTGGTGTTTCATATTGCTTTCTCGAGGATTGTGTTATATTCTTTGTCTGAGAGTTGTAATGTCCATCTGTTGCAATCAAATTTTACTCTCTCTATTAGTGTTTCTAGAGGAAATCCCATGGTTGCATGTTCAACATGATTAAACCAGTGCTCAGTTTCGGAGATGTGTTGGTACTAGTTGTGTTATGTAGGACATTTCATTCGTGGGACATCACTGATAATCTTCATTCGAGTTTCTCTCAAATTGGCTGATGGAGTGTTGGTTGTACAATTAGGTGTTTCCAATGATCAATCCAATCTTTCATTGTAAATTGACTCCCATTATCTGAAAGGATTGTTTCAGGTTTTTTATAGCAATTGATGAATCTATTCATCCAATCGATCCATATGCTGATGGAAGCTTTATTTATCATGTAGAGTTTTATGAATTTTGAGAAGACCTCTATGACTACAAAGATTCTAACTCAGTTTGATAGAATTACACTAAATTACATCAACCTACACTGGTAGGGATATTTAAGTAAAACTTGATGTAAAGTCACATAACATTCCTACATTTGTGGAATTTCCCTCTTGGTGCAGGTTGGTGTTGTCATATCAACAGAGCTTCTGTTTACTTTTCCTTTTCTTGGTGATAATGGACCATATAGATCAATGGAAACCAATTGGCCAGGTTTATCGGTGAACATGGATAGGAATGGACTGAATAGTGTCACATTTGTATTCTTCAATCATTTACATGTTTCGCAGCTTGAACAGAACAGTTAAATCTCATATTTTGATCTGAGCCAGTCGAAAAAATGATGTACTAATTCGAATATTTTTCTTGTTCCAGGATGTGTGAATTCATTATGGTAGAATTTGATCATCAACTTCCAGGTTGACTCTGGAGCATATATTCTTTTATGAACATCACAATTCAGGTAGTACACTATATTGTTTTGTTTATCGATTCTAGGTGATAGTTGTTCAAGTTGTCCAGAAATCTCCTTTCTTTTCTTTTATAGTTTGGTCATTTATTCATAATTGATGTGATTGTGATTGTATTTTTACTGTCGATTAGCATTAGAACTATCAGGAAATCTGCATTTTGGTATACTACAACTTCCAACAATGAGCAGTATCAACTTAACGCATCAGCAGTGATGTTTTTACTTCCTGGAATACGTTCAATTGCCATTATCATGAAACTAGTTCAAAAAGTCCTCCATCTATCTACTCTTTATGAGATGTACTTCAAGCTGATGACTTATTGGAGGCATCTGCAATCAGTTCAAATCCCCTACCTTGTGATCCTTGAGCATATACAAGTTTTTCTTCATCGTGTATATTCTTGCTAACATTTCTTTTACTAATGTCAGATAGTTCTTCTCGATTTATTTAATAGCCTACTCATCATCAACAAGACTTTTGGCTTTTTGTCTTTATCTTCCCTGGGAAATTGTACGACTATACCAGAAATGGCAAAGTCAGAAGCATCAATTATTACATAGAAAGGTAGGCTCCAATCCAAGTGAGACTGCAGCAAATACTTTACGATTTCTGATTTCACTTTTTCAAATCCCTGTTGATGCTCATCAGTCCATTCAAATAGGACATAATTTTTCAGGAAATTACAGAGGAGCGATAACATCTGCATATTTTTGAACATAACCTCGATAATAGTTTACAACACCTAGAAATGGTTGGACTTCCTTCTTGGATGTTGGAACCTTGAAGTTATGAATAGCTTCTACTCTCTTCAGATCTGGTTGAATTCCATCGGCATCAATAATATATCTCAAATATCAAGCTTTATTTTGAAACCAACAATATTTCTCTAATTTTAACATCATATTATATTTGACAAATCTTTCCAACACTAATCAAATGTGTTCTAAGTGTTCTTTGTGAATTCGAGAATGGATCAGAATTTCATTTACATAAATCATAATGCAGTGTTCCAATCTGGTTAGAATGATCCTCATTGCTTCGACAAAAGCTTGCATTGAGTCACATAGGCCGAAGATAATATGGTTGAGAACATATTGTTTTCCTTGGAATCTGAAGGCGATATATTTTCTAGATTCTGGAGCTAATTGAATCTGTAGGAATCCTCACCTCATGTCCAGCTTAGTAAACACCCTCATGTTGGACAATTGCAATTTTATTGTTTCAATTGGGGGAATGGTATCTTCTCTTGTACCCATATATTGATTTATTTTCCTAACATCCAAACATGGTCTAATATCACAATTTTCCTTCTTTCTTGTGTAGGTGATTGGAGAGAAATATTTGCTGGATTCAAAGCTAATTATCCCTTCTTTTTCCCAGTCATCAAATAGTTCCTTGACCTTGGGAATCCATGCTTTTGGAATAATTCTTTCCTTTTCATCCATTATTTTCATTTCAGGGAAAATCTTCAAGGTGTAGGTGTTGGCAGCACATCGACTCATTCTTTCTATAAATGCTTCATGGTTTTTGCGAAGAATATTGCTGAACTCTTGTACAATCCAGTTTAACTTCTAGTTGTTTTAGCATTGTTTCAATTTTCTTCTCAATATTGCATAGAGTGTCTCATCTGTTGGTCCGATGTTGAGGATTGGGTCAATGGCATCAAACTGAACTCCTGGGATCTTGATCCTCTTAATTCTGTCGCATGGTTTCATAAAATTGATTAAGCGATATCAAACTATTTATCTTCCATCATATTTGTAAAGGAATTCTCTCCCCAGTATGATTGGGACATTCAAACCTTTATTCATATGCAAGGTTGTTGACATCTTGATATTGTCTCCATTTTTATCGATCATTATGAACATTAGATTTATCAAACCATAAATGGATATTACGGGTTTTCCTACAGCATACCCAACCTTCTATGTATGACAATTTAATTGCATCAAATAGAGGTCTGGATTGTGCTTCTCCAAGAATTTAAGGAACTTCTCTGTTATCCACCTAAATGGGAAACCTTGAACAATATAGGTTTGTGAGAATGATAGTAAATTATATTATACATTAGCTTATTATTCTCACATATCATTTGTTGTGGTAACACTGTTTTAGTATTATTTGTAATCTGTGATTTTTGTGTTTGAAACCCAACTGTGATATTATATTTTGTGTGCCTCTTGTCGCTCATCAAACGTTGATGAATTAACATCTCCACCATTTTTATGTGGAAATAAAAGCTCGTGAAAAGTGAATATTTGGTACTTTATTTATGTGTTCGTAATATGTGTGTCTGATCTTCTTTCGATGTCATCATTCAATTAGAGTCTTTCGTCGTCATTTTCATCTAGTTTGACCCGTTGATAATTCCTATTTCTTCACAGGTTATGGGCCCAGTTACCTGGATGTCAACGTGGTTGCCATTGTTCTAAGTTGTCAATGTTGTGCTGTCGAATCCTGATTGCTTCTTCCAAATGGTAACCATACCTTCTAATTTATTTTTCGTCTTTTGATATGTTCGCTTCTCGCTGTTCCTGTGATCTCGTTCGAGTTGAATTGTTGGTCAGTGTATCTGATAGTTGCTGAAATTGCTGTTTTGTGGTACAACTGATCGTTGTCACCTGTTATTGAGATGGACATAAGGAAGTTGAATAATATTGAACCGTTTAATGGGCAAAATGGCAGAACCTGGAAGTTCCAGATGGAGCTATTGTTGGCGAAGGAATCGTTGGGTAATATGATAACTGATTCTTTACCGACTGTTTGAAATAGGGGAGATGCTTGGTCGAAGGAAAATGCTAAGGCGATGTTCCTGATAGCGAATAATGTGACTGACGAATACCTGGAGATGATCCAGACATATACGATGGAAAAGAAATGTTTCATGTGCTGATTAACTTAATTGACAATGGAAATGACCAGACGCTGATGGACTTACGAGGAAAATTGTATGCTAAATGGTATGTTTTTGGTGCTGATTTGCAGAAGTATCTTCTTGATTTTTGTGCTCGATGTTGTCGTTTGACCAAACTGGGAGACTTGACAACCGTGAAGCAGTTTATCCTGGTGTTGCTGAGATCACTGCCTGCCAAATTTTGTCCGATCAAAGTTGTTCTGGAGGATGCAGAAGTCGTCACCTGGGATGGTGTGTTCATGAGGTTGAACAATTTCCAGCGTGAACTATCTTCGGATAGCAAGTTGACTGTTAGAGGTAATTCTCTGAATCCTGTGTCACTAAAACCTTCATCAGTACCTGTTGCTGGTGAAGAGAATCTGTTCTTTGGTAATCATAATAATGTAGGTCATAATTCTGGTAATTTTAATAATCGTTTCAATCATGGCTGGTTGCAAAATTGAAACAATAATCGTGGTTTTAGTCGAGGAAGATCTCACAGTAATAATAATAGTAATAATTTTCACAATTTGTCTTCTGATATTGAAGGTCGAAATTTTAATAATAATAATCACAATTTAGGTTCACAGAATAATAATTTTAATAATAATGGTCGTAATTGTAGTAATGATAGTGGTCAGTCTAAGATCAAATGTCATTTCTGCAACAAAATTGGGCATATAGCTCGTAATTATTTTGTTAAGAATAGGAATAACAATAATCAAGAAAATCACAATCACAATCACAATAATAATAATTTTAGTAGATCCGATGATCGTAATGGTAATTCTAATAGGAATTCTGCACAGATGTGCAATGTTAATAATAATGTTAATGAGGAATGCTCTGAAGTGGGCTTTAGTTTCACAGTTAATAATAATAATAAGATTAATGATTTAGATAATAATAAAGATGATAATTTAATCCCTCGAACCACATTGGTTGTCGATAGTGGATGCACAATTCATATTATAAATGATATTAACCTGTTCAGTGAGTATATTGATTTAATTCACCCTCATAATATCTGTGTTGCAAAAAAGGGAGTCTTGCTTTCTGTCACATCTGTGGGTATGGTGAAATTAAAACTTTTAAATGGAACTTTAATCGAATTGAAGAATGTAAGGTATGCTCGGGAGCTGCCACAAAATCTGCTTTCTGTGAAATGAATGAGCAAGTCGGGTTTTGATACTCTATTTAGAGAGCCAACGCTGCAGTGTCAAAATTGTAACCACTGGGGTTAGCGTGGACTCAGATTTGTACACAATTGATTTTTTGAAAATGTCAAGTCAATCGTGCAATCTGACGGTGGATGAATCAAGCCCACTGACTGTGTGGCATAGGCATCTTGCTCATTTAAACGCTAATGATGTTAAGTTGCTGTCAAACAGAGGTTTAATACCGAATGTTGACTCCAACCGCAGATTGTTGTGGGAACCCTGTGTTATGGGGAAACAGAGACAAAAACCGTTCATGAGGCATGATAGAAAAACTAAAAAGCCTCTTGAATTGGTGCATACTGATCTCTGTGGTCCGATAAACCCTCCTTCATATAAAGGAGTGAAATATTTCATGACATTCATAGATGATTATTCCAATTTTTGTTGTGTGTACCTACTGAAGAGTAAAACAGAAGCATTCACAAAGTTTAGGGAATATCACGAAATGGTTTCAAATAAATTTGGATATAATGTTAAGAGACTCCGCTGCGATCGTGGCATAGAATACACAAATACAACCTTTCAGTCATATTGTGCTGAGAAGGGAATAATTTTTGAACCTACAGTTGGTGGCTGTCCCCAGCAGAATGGGAAGGCTGAGAGGATGAACAGGACACTTTGTGAGAGGGCAAGAACAATGTTATTTGAGAGTTGTCTTGACAAGATCTATTGGTCAGAAGCCATATTGTGCTCTGCCTATATAGTGAATAGATGTCCTACAAATAAGGATTTTGTCCCCTTTGTGAGGTGGTTTAATGAAGAATATGATTACACAAAATTAAAAACGTTTGGATGCGATGCATATATGTTGTCATTTAAACATGATTCCAATAAATTTAAAAACAAAAGTGAGAAATTGGTTATGGTAGGGTATTCACCCTGTGGATATAAATTATTAGACATAAATGCAAAAGAAGTACGTTTGTCACGAGATGTTGAGTTTTTTGAAAATAAAATAGGAACTAACAATAATAAATATACAAAAGATGATGATATTTTTAAGGAAGTCACAGAATCTATTCCTTGTCTCTCTTGGTTTTGCGCAAAGTAAGGCTGATGACTGTTTATACACATTCACAATAAAAACAATAATTCTATAGTATATCTACTCACATACGTCGATGATGTCATAATAAGTTCTAATAATCAAACACTAATCACATATTTTAAAAAGGAAATTATTAAAAGATTTAAATGTAAAGACCTGGGAAAAATTAATAAATTCCTAGGATTAAACATTAATCACAATCGTGACGAAAGCAATTTGGAAATTGAGCAGAGAGGTCTCATTGAGGCTGTTGCAAAGCATTTCGGTGTTGAAAATTGTGCACCTACCTACACACCTATTGACCCCAAACTCCAATTGGACAGGGATCTCAATGCGTGTAATAGTGTATTGAATAGTGACTACCAACAGCTTGTGGGATGTCTGATGTACCTAATGCTAGGGTTACGGCCTGATATTTGCTTTACAATATCGTATTTTAGCCAATTTTCCAGTTATGCTACTGATGAACATTTTAGGTATTTACTACGGGTTCTTAAATATTTAGTAACCACAAAAGATAAGAAATTAACATTCACAAATGAACATAATAATAATATTCTAGAAACATATTCTGATGCCGATTGGGGTAATTGTGTGACTACAAGACGGTCAATCTCTGGATATTGTGTCTTTGTCTATAGCTCACTGGTGTCCTGGTCCAGCAAAAAGCAGCCAACTGTAGCGTTATCTAGCACTGAGAGTGAGCTTATCGCCATATGCGAAGCCACCACTGAATATATTTGGTTTAAATATTTGTTGGATGATTTTTGCATTCAAGTTAAAGACAAGGCCATGATTTATGAGGATAATCAGAGTTGCTTGGCGCTCCTGCATTTGGGTAAATGGAATACTCGCAGGTCCAAGCACGTAGATGTAAAATACTGTTTTGTATGCGATCATGTAAATCTAGACTTTAAATATTCGTACGTACCAACTTTGCGACAGTTGGGTGACGTTTTCACAAAGGGCTGTCCGAGGCCCAAATTTGTTATGTTTTGTGAGATGTTAAAATTGATGTAACTTTTTGTATACGTTTACCATATATGTTAATAATTTTTTCACGTTGTAATTTTTTGTTGTTGTTGACTTTTGTCATTTTTTGTGTAGTGACCAATTTATAGTTTTATGTCATTAATTTAGTAATTTGTTTTATATTGACAATTTGTATAATTATAATTTGAGGAGGCGTGTGAGAATGATAGCAAATTACATTATACATTAGCTTATTATTCTCACATATCATTTGTTGTGGTAACACTGTTTTAGTATTATTTGTAATCTGTGATTTTTGTGTTTGAAACCCAACTGTGATATTATATTTTGTGTGCCTCTTGTCGCTCATCAAACGTTGATGAATTAACATCTCCACCATTTTTATGTGGAAATAAAAGCTCGTGAAAAGTGAATATTTGGTGTTTTATTTATGTGTTCGTAATATGTGTGTCTGATTTTCTTTTGATGTCATCATTCAATTAGAGTCTTTCGTCGTCATTTTCATCTAGTTTGACACGTTGATAATTCCTATTTCTTCACAAGGTTCTTTAGGTGTTTCCTGCATTTCCCATTATGCTGTTGATTATAAATGGAGAAAACCATGGTTTTGTGTCGACAAATTTATTCTCTGCCTCTGCCTCTTCTGTTTTGGAATCAATATTGCCCATGAAATGGAAATAGGTTTCATATGAATCATCCTCTTTAGTTTAGTTTTTAGATCCAGATTTGACAGGCTTTTCTTTGTCATTCGAATTAGTGTGTCCAGTGATCAATTATAGATTTGAATTGATTTCGTTGTCTTTCTTTCAATATGATCTGAGATCAGAGCTGCTAGATTTCCATCAATCAGATGGGTTTCTTCTTTATTATAACGATAGGAGACAGGATAAATAGATCGTTCATTGCCAGGAATCACGGGTCTTTCATCTTTATTTTTGTTTTCATTTTTCCTTATGAAAATCCTTTCCAAATCCAGGATATACACATCTTTGAAATCAGAGATATGAGTTGTGTAATTGGCAACAGACTCGTATTTTTGTGAATTGTTTGTTTCAGTCCTAATTTGTTGATTCAATGGGCTACCATATCTGATAATTCCATTGATCCTTTTAAAGAATTTGTATTGTTTTTCAAACTTTGACTGCTTAGTCATAGTGATCAACTGAATCCATGAGGTTATCTGCTTACTGCGATATCTTGATGGAGTGTACTTCCATCAGTTTGCATTGATGGGTCTATGAATATCAAACCTGCACTCAGTTTTTAAGGAATAATCTCAGCTCCTCTCTAATTCATCGATTGTGTTATTATGCTTACTGGTGGTATATAGAGGGAATCTATATAGAATTGTGTTTTTTCAAAGTCAACCCTTTTCTTCACAGGACCAAAGTCAACTTATTTTTCTGGGGCTTGAGATTCAAGAGCTGGCATTGACAGGGGTCCTCTTCTTGCAATTTCTTTTTGGAGAAAAAATAAACGAGATTCGTAGGCTTTCTTCATTTTATTTACCTTCCTTGTATTCTCTTCAGCTGCCTGCCTCTTCTTTTCAACTTTTTCAATTATCAAATCACATAAGATGCATTCTTTACAATACCTTGTTATCCTTTTGGATTGGCACACGTATAAATCATGATAAAATTCATCGAGATCAATTCCAACAGGAGGTTCAAGGATTTTGTTATTGTTGAAATCCCAAAGACTCCTTCGATGTAAATCTTCTTCCTCCATAGCAGGAAATCCTCTTGTAATGTTTCTCTCTCCCTCATTGTTTGAAGTTGGTCTGTTAGTTTCAACAACTTACCTTTCTCACAGGTGTAAGTGGTTGGGGGTGTCAGAAGGGTTGAGGTTATTATCACCCCCTATATCATCTATTGTGGAGGTCTTAGCTTAACACTGACAGTGGCTAACTATCTCCCCTAAATATTTGATACAGTTTTTCTTAACAGACTAGCAATCGATGAATCTGGCTTTGCTCGTATAAATATCTAGAACAGGGGGGAATTTTGACTCAGCTAAATCTAACATATATATTAATTGATGGGTAGGTCATACCTTAGGATAATCTCTGGAAAGTATTGTATCAAATTTTTAAGGAATCTCTAAAATTTAATGTATATAATGAATTAGACCAATATCCATAATAAAGAGCAGATCAAATATCAACTGAGTAAGGTTTACTTTAAACTAAATTAGATACATCGCGGGGAATATTACAGGAATACTGATGGCTTTTAATTAGCCTATTATTTCAATACACATCCGTATGTTGTTATCTATTCTGTTAATGTTTTTAAAAGATGTTTGTCAAACAATAAAATACAGGGCCACTAAAAGCAATGTACAATAATTGAGCAAAATCACTACTTTTCAGTTTGGGCCTCTTGTTTTAGTCTACTGGTCTCCTCAGCTTCTTAATGTGCTAATTCTAATGCTGATGCATGCTATTTCATCTTTGGAAAACGTAGTCAAATGAAATATGCAAAGTTCTAATATTTGTGAACCTGCTGTGATACTGGGAGTGTTTGCCTGTGCAGAGACAGATTCTGCATTACTCTTGTGAGATTTGGGTTTCAAGCAGTAGCACTTTGGTTCTCCTTATTTTCTTCTTTGAGTCAAAATTGAACACAGAGGTATTGGTGCTTGTTACTGACTCTAGAGAAGTAAGTGGATTCATCTGACTTGCATTTTTCAGCTCTGTTTGTTCCTGCTCAGTCCTATCTATACAAGCAAATTTATTTGAACTGGGAAAAAGTGTCACTAACAGAATTTTTGTTTACAATTAGTTGCATGCAAAAATGCAGTCACAACCTTTTTAAAATTTCAGCAGTTGATTTACTCATTAATGCAGCATCACCTTCAAGGTGGGTGATGCTTGAGATTTTGTTTTCCTTGTCAACGCTAATTTTTTAGATGTGACACTTCCAGATACCTTTTTAAGTATTTTCACACCAGAGAGGTTGGTAGCACTAGTTGAACCTCACTGGATAGTACTGAAGTACCCTAGATAAAGGAGGGTAAGACGGGAAGTTTTATTTTTATTTTAAAATCACATTGGGGTCACTACTGTGGGAACAAGATTTCCACCAGAAGATATAAGGGTATATAAGTTTATACTCTATTGCGTGTCCATCTTACCATATATGGAGAGCCAAGTCCTCATACACACTGGCAAAGGTAGGATATGATGGTGCAGCTATATGTGTGGCTAATAGGGGAGTCTATTGGCAAATGCATGTCTGTGTGTTTCTTCATGTAGGACTTCACTACTCACTGTATGCCACTCCCTACATCATTAGCAAGTGTCATGCTTTGTCCACTGATTGGCAGTTGGTATGTGTTATATTATCACATGCCTTGTCATGTACATTTTTACATAGGCCAAGCCTATCTTGGCGAGTTTGGGGGTGCACCCTACAGCTTCTATGCATTAATATTTTTTTATTTGTGATAGTTATGTGAATTTGCAAATTTTGACTTTGTATTAGAGTACCATCGTTCCCTTCATTAATATTTTGACTCATTTGTATGAAAAACTTCATTAATATCGTTATTATTTTGTGCTGGTTGTACAAAATAGTTAAACTGTTGATGAGCAGGGTTTAACTTTATTTTACCATACATCTTATCAGTCAAACCTGATTTATCTCACAGTTAAAAGTTGGTATAACTGGGCCTTAATGAAATACCATTATCTCTATTATCACATGTACTATTTTCATTATTAATAGTTTGTGTATCACCCCCATGAAGTGTTTCAGAATTAGAATTATTTTTTGATGATTCATCTGTTTATTCTCAATTCTAATTCAATGGATAGATTATCCCAATCATAATCACTTTCTTGGATAAGGGGCATTCATAGTTTTGGTTTTGATTGTGATTTTATTAAATTATAATGAATATAAAAAATTCCATTCTCTTTCATCTCTGTTATTAATATCTCACTATCCTCTACAAAGTATACATTTACTTGGTCTTTATTCTGGTGTAGATACTCATTATCCATATGTCGGTAGTTATATTAAGTAAAATTTTTCAACCTGAAATTCATTTGAATGAAACAATTACTCAAATAACTGAACAATTAAAAAATCAAAAATTTAATATTAAACCCAGTACTTTTTCATTTTTCTCTTTTTATTCCTGGCTCAATAATGATGGGAAAGCTGATATACAGGCTATGTCCTACGTAATGATTAAAAGAATCCACAGCTCCGAAATAAGAGAATTTATACAATATATATTCTATCGAAGTTCATTTCGATTTAATGAATTCAGGTATTTTAATTACCAAAACATGGATGTAGCCTGGGGACAGTTCCGCTATTAAGTTTTGAGCATAAGATTATTTTCTCATTTTCATGCATCCCAGACCTACATAGAGGAAAATACTTTGCTAATAAGTACTAAGAACAATTCTGGAAGCATGTCCCACTTCTCTAAAAAAACAATTATGTCTAACTACGCTCACAAACTAACCAAAACAATTAAATCGGTCAAATTATTAATGCGGAAAACGAGAATATAAAAATTCAAACTGAAATTCTAACATATTATTTGTATTTTACAAACTACATACAGCGATACATTTACCAGGGTTAGCAACGAAGAACAATGTTGATTTTCAAAAAAATTAATTTTATGCTTGAGAAATAAAAAAAAGAATATTTATTTAAAATCAGTTCGAACTCTTTATTATTGAACAGTAAAATGGATACTTTAATAATTCACTTTTTTTCATTATTGCATTCACACTAACAAGAAACTCCGAAAATAATTTGAATGGAATTTTTTTTTATTGAAAAATTGTAACAAAAAAATGAAATTGTTTTTGTAATAAAAAATTTTCAAGAATTCAACTAATCAAATTGAACACATAATTTTTTAAAACTCGACATATTCAGCTCAGGAGTGCAGTTCTTTTAATCGCGAAACAATATTATCAACAACGGTAGAAGCTCCAATTCTAAATAATGACAGCCACTCGGGACCAAGCTCGGTTAAGATAAGTTTTATCCACTGTAAGGCATCGTCAGCAGTTCTTATTCCACCGGCAGGTTTAAAACCAATCTTGAAAATATTTTTAAAAAAATGTTTAATCAAAGGAGAAACCAACGACCTTACGCTTTTCAATCCCAAAAATTGAAACATAAAACTGTAAACCTAGAGAACACTCCAAAGTTTTTATAAAATCTTACTTTAATGCCAGTTTTCATATAGAAGTTCCTGATGGCTCGACACATTATTAAACCCGTAGTAAATGTTGCATTAACATTTTCTTTTCCTAAGAAAAAAAAAAAAAGATTCTATCAGAATGAATACCTTAATTTCATTTTTTAAATATTTGTACGTTGCCATTTGCTGCGCAGATTAATTTCTTCATTTTGATTCAAAAATATCATGCAGTTCTTTTGAAAATAAAAATAAAAATGTGTTGCATTTTTGGAACGTAATCCCAGAAAACAAACTCAAAGGAACTCTAATTTTCAATAGAACTAGTCTAGAACTAAAACTTTCATTGAAAACATTTCAATTTAATTACAGTACTTAGTTTTTTTTTGAGTTTTTAATACTCAGAACAGACACTAAACTAAAACCCCTAAGTAAAACTGAGAACTAACTCCAACAGAAGAAGTACAGAACTATAATTCAGTGAAAAATTTCGAAAATAATTTAATTACAGGTCCTAGTTTTTGATGTAAACATCTTAACTTTCAGTTGGGGCTACAAAAGATTACGAGTGTTAGGCGTAGGATCATCGTGAGAATCGTTCGCGTGTCTTTATGTGCCTTAGTGTGTGTATATGTGTGGTTGTGTGCGTGTCCCTTGTCAATTGAAGTTGAACGCAACATTTCAAAATTGAAACAAACCTCTTATATTTCATTCAATGATTACTCAGCCTCTATTTAAGCTAGAGAACTGGAGCTGGGATTGCTGGAAAGGAGAAAATTTACAAAATTTCAATATGATTTTTTAATCATTTTCATCAATCTGGATTTGAACAAACGGAAAAAAACGTAAATAATGGAAAATTTGCCATTTTTTGGGTTCTAGAAACTTCTCATCTCTCTCTCAATGATTTCTCAGCCGTTATTTAAATTAGCGAGCTAAGTCTGGTATCACTGAAAAGAAGACGAAATTTTAATAAATCTACTATTCATATAATTGTTTCTATTATCCTTAACAGTTTAGAAATAGACGAAATAAAAATCCAAGTTTATGGAAAATTTGCAGTTTTAGTAGGCTATTGTTTAGATATTTTCAGGTTTACACATCACAATCTTTCATGTATATAAGTTCTGTTTGATAGGACTACACCAACTTACACCAACCTACACCGAGAGGGCGATTCCACAAATGTATGAATGTTATATGACTTTATGCCTAGTTTTACTCGAATATTTGTGAAATAGCCCTACCAGTGTAGGTTGGTGTAAGTTAGTGTAATACTATAAAACAGAGCTATAGATACGGCAGTACTCGTGTATTTTTTTTTGGTGTACGATGAAACAATTTAAACTGCAGGCTTACAACAAAATTTGTACGATGTACACAGAACGAGCTCTACAATGGCAACATTATACAATCACTACGTTTTAATGCAGTATATGTTCAACCAACCTGTTGATGTTTTAATATAATCACTACCAGCCATAAGAGCTACCATCGAGGCTTTGTACACATTATCCAGGGATCCACATTCACCCACGGATAAAATTGTTTTCATAATTACTTTATCACAAGTTTTTTTCAAATCTCTAATTTCGTCGTATAATTCTTTCCAGCGATTTCCTATTACTAAATATCGACTTATTACAACATCAATTTCAGCCGCACCACATCTAATGGCAAATAATATCTCCCGTTTTTTAGATTCTAAATCATAAAGTCCTGATGGAAATCCAGCAGCCACTGTAAAAAATGAATGCAAGACCGTTCAGGGTATAAAGATAAAATTTGAAAATAAAGAATATGTAAAAGAAACCTGCAGCAACTGGGAAAAAATCGTTAATCAATTTTGATTCGGATAGTCGACAATTTTTTGCTAAAATCAAATTGAAACAAGTCAAATTTTTGAAATACGACCAAGATCACTATAATATTGTACAACTGCTCATGTTAAACTAACAGCCCAAATGATTACGATCTGGTTCGTTGATCAGTCCTCTGCTTTTCAGATTATTCTGAATATCCTTCACAAAAGCAGGGTAAACGCAAATGGCAGCCACCCGAACAGTTTTTTTAGATAGTGGTTCATACCCTGAAACTGAATTTCAAGTTTCAAATAAGTAACGTTACTGTAATATGTACTTCATGAATCATGGTATTGTCCAAGATGAACAGTTCAAAAACTTTCTGGAGTTTCTAAAGTTAGATAAGTACCTGTCATATCATTTTTAAGAGACAGGAATTCAGCAAGTTGTTTTTGAATATCACCATCAAAAAAGTCGAGAAATTTTAGAAGTTCTTTTAGCTCAAGGAAGTCTTCTAAGATGAAATCTTTGAATTCAGGTTCATTAAAAGCAGGTTTTCCGCTTACTTTCAATAAATATTCTCGATCATTCGTTAAATTGAATCGTACTTTGAAATCATACATTTTCTCCGCTCTGATGATTACCACTTTTTCGATCAATAAAGCCATAGAATGGAGTATTTTCTGAACTAAATCAGCTTGAAGCGGAAGAAGTGCCTAAGAAAAAAACGAGAAAATAGAACATTTTGTAGAAGAATGAGCGAAAACAAGAGGATCTAAGAATAACAATACGTTACGTATAATTTCCTTGCCTTGGCATACCTTGTTTACAACAGCGGAAACATTTGAGGTAGTATCATCTCCAAATAGGGTTGATAAATCGATAAAAGTTAGTGCTTTTAACAATAATAACGGTTCTAATTTACGAAATGCTTTACTGGGAGGATTTTCAAATTGTTTAGCATAGGCGATAGTCGACCATTCATTAACATGAACTTCGTTCACCCATTCTTGCTCATATTCGTAACTGAACTCCATAGTGTGTCTGCGAATAAATACGGTCAAAATTTAAGGACAAAAATAATTTCATAAACACAAGTTCAAAAGGAAAAGATGTTTACAAACTGTACAAGTGAAGCACGAAGTTCTACGTGAGTGCTTTGTGCAACACAGTAAACAACGAAGATTGGATCTGATCTGATAAGCAATTTATTATCTGTCGAGCACAAAAAAAAATTTTTTCTAACTATAAAAAAACATCAAAGTAACGAACATCTACATACTCGTTTGTACTAATATAACGTAATAGAAGAGGAATTATTTGATTTCATAACGAATTAGTTTCAACGTTTGAAACAGTACATCTACATCAGCCAGATAAAAAATTCAAATATATTGATGTACAAACTGCAATGATCTAATTAGGTGTTCATATTCCTACCACAATTAATGCCTATTAATAGGATCAGAAACCAATGAAAACAACAAATAAATCAAGGGAAGAATAATGTAATAAAATTACTTAATCAATTAGAATTTTGATATATTATTCATACACTTGCGGACATGAAGAATACAGTCTATTCTACAGTCACAGTTCAGTATCAGACATCAGTACACTCTAAACCCATACCACATCAAACACAGAATGGGGTACCGGACATGATTTTCAGTAAACATATTTTCAAATTCTTTTAAAAAAATAAAAAATACCAGTTTTCACTGCATTAAAATTGGTTTGATAGAATGGGAGAAAATGAATGATAAATTTGAGTTGTCAAAAAACGTTGTGATATTTTTTGAGCAGTGGGTGTGATGTCATAGAATTGACACATCAGCAAACTTTTCATCTATTTCACAGGTTTCTCATTCATTCATTCCTCACTCTCCTGTGTTTGTACATTAGTTTAGTTAAGCTCATCAATTTAGAAAGTTCATGGTGACTGTGAGGGAGGGGATGAAAGGATGTGCACTTGCACCCCCACTCCCTTATTTATAGACAAATTCAAAACATTGAAAAACAATAAAAACTAAGAAAATCAAAAACAAATTATTCCTTATTTGTTTTTATATTAGAGCACAGCCTTGGGAAAAATTTTTGGTGGTGCCTGAGGAGTTATTTACTTTGAGGGCTGAGTTCATATTTGCAACCCATTTTTAGATTTAACCCTTCATTTAGCCCCCTGTAGCCCAAGAAATGGAATTAAGATAATATTCTTGGATATTATTGAGTGATACATCGATAATATTGTTTTTTGAGGCTCTGAATTTACATTTATAATCCATTTTTAGATTGAACCCTTCCTTCACCCCCTGTGACCCCAAACAGGGGGTTAAGATAATATTCTTTGATATTATTGAGTAATATATCATTAATAATGTTTTTTGAGGCACTGGGTTTAGATTATCAATCCATTTTTTATCAAACCCCTTATTGAGCCCCCTGTGACCCCAAACAGGGGGTTGAGATACTATGCTTAGATATTATTGAGTGATATATTATTAATAATATTTTTTGAGGTGCTGAGTTTAGATTTGCAATCCATTTTTTGATCAAATCCATTATTGAGCCCCCTGTGACCCTAAACAGGGGATTCAAATAAAATTCTTAGATATTATTGAGTGATACACAATAAATAATGTTTTTTGAGGCACTGAGATTATATTTACAATCCATTTTTAGATTGAACCACTTTTTTTCTTCCTGTGGCCCCAAAAAAGGGATTGCAATTATATCTTCACTTATTATTGAGTGATTTATTAGGTATTGGATGCCCATGTTTTTTGAGACCAACAAAAAACAATAAAATTTAGTAAAACCACTTGCTGTGACGGTT
Source organism: Ericerus pela (assembly GCA_011428145.1). Classification (NCBI taxonomy): domain Eukaryota; kingdom Metazoa; phylum Arthropoda; class Insecta; order Hemiptera; family Coccidae; genus Ericerus; species Ericerus pela. The sequence goes on from WOFM01001875.1 coordinate 18,336, forward strand.
ATATATCGTAACAGAACAATCAAATACACAAGTTAGTTAAAAAGGTGTATTAGACATAAACTTTATGGAAGAGTAACAGTAATAAACATCAAAGATTAAAAGAATTAGTGTAACAGAGTAATCAAAAGGTAAACGTGACTGAAGTAGAATTAGAATTAAGTAGAATGAATTAGAATGTATGAAATAGTACAAAACATGAGATTATATAGTAAGTAAAAAGAGGAAGGTTCAGGCGAATTTACAGAGTGTTGGAGAAGGGTTTTGATCTTATTGGTTAATAGAAATATATGTACATTAAGTATGACCAATGGTCTCGTAAGAATATGACATAAAGTGGGTGTTCACAAATGAATTAGTAGAAATTAGTATATATGCAAGATTGCAGAAATAGTATAAACAAAAGATGAGTTCATTGTTTATGAGTAAACACAGTAACTGTTTATGTAGGAAATGATGTCATCAAACAAGTCTTGACTTGAAGAAATGACGTGAGAGTTAATGAATGGGAAATAATAGAAAAATAGAGAGAAAGTAATGATGATGATGATAATTAATAATACAAAAATATTTCATATTATGAACGATACGAAAATATCGTTACATAAATACCCTGGTAGTTTGAAATTCAATGTTTGGTAAAAACATGAATTTGGAAGTAAGGATAGGTTGGGTTACTTGGATATAAAGTATAGATTTTTAACATAATATTCATTCGATCGATATATATCATAATACAAAAGTTATAAAACTTATTTCGAATTATCATTTTAACATTGACATCTTCATAATTTTTGTCCATATTATTTTCTACGGGACTTGTCAATTCATAGAATAGTTGCGCAATATGTTTACTTTCTAATGGTTTTCTTACTTGTATACAAAATATAAGGAATAAATAAATTACAGTAAACGTAATAAAACATAACCAAATTAGTATAATAATAGTAATTAATGAAATTTAGTTACGATCTCCAATATTATTGAATTTAATTTCGAAATTATCTAATTTTTCTTTGAGTTCATTAGTAGGACTG
>WOFM01001876.1:0-14804 GCA_011428145.1 Ericerus pela
GTGTGTCCTTGGACTCACGGCTAAAGAAGGCCCGTATCGTTCCCGCAGGCTCAAACAACCGTGGCAATTCTCCTCGTAAAATCGTTCCAACCGACAGAGGGAACCCATCGGTGACTTCCGTATAGCGGCAGGGTTGATCTCCCCCGACCTGGTGAAGACATATATAAACGACCGACTAAGTGTTCCGGGTGAACCGGACGCTTACCCGGATTTCGACGATGGACTTGGTCCATTCAATTTGGGACCGATCGATTTCCCGACCCTTCCGATCGTCCCCAAAAAATGTCAAAACAACGTGGCACGGCTAAAAATTGGAATCCCCTCCCCTGTTGCCACGACTCAACCCTCTATCAACTTACTCCCGAAACTACCTACAAAATCAGATGATCGTCGCGTGTCGGCCGGACGATCAACAACACCAATTGCGTGGTGCCGATCAGCTCAGTCTGTTCGCATCATCACCCTCGGTACCAGACACAACCTCAAAACCCGTTTCGTCAGGATATCCGAGACGGAAGAACGGAGCTACTGGCTGTTGCTCTAGAGCAACATGGGGTTGATCCACAACTGATGGAATCAATGCAGTCCAGTAACTCGGTTTTCTCCAACAAAACTTTATCTTTCAAGGGCTGATTTCAACCCTGCCTCCCCATTTACCCCAGTATTTCGACTCAATTGAGTCACCCCCTCGAGACTACTGCACTACAAATCATCCACATGCAGCACAAACCGTAGTGTCTGGACCCAGATAAAGGGGGATAGGAACAGGTTGATTCATTTCGACCCCAAGCCTCCCACTCGATGGCAGGGAGGGTGCCGTTTAGCAACTCTCGCTCCTACGTGGCCGTCGGAAACTAAACGGCACGGTCTCTGTCGTACTTCCGTGGAGGATTAGGGGATCGGAGCCCTATGTGTTCGACTCAATGCGCCTATGAGCCTGTACCTGCTTCGGGACGTATGGTCTCCGTAGAGGTTGGAATTGTGACAAATCTCTGCGCTCGATCAATTTGGGACAGGATTGCGCCCGACTGCACGACGTCCAAGTGAGGATTCCCCTTGGGCAAAAACTACGGAACGATAGTCATAGGAGGGGAGAGTCTCCCCTGTGAAAGTACGTATAACCATAGTGCTCAAGGTGGAAACACCCGGAGGATATCGGCAGCATCAGTCCCACTACCGATGATGAGTCCACCTGAGCTGTCCTTGGCCCTGCCGCGGAACTTGGAGTAGGTATTCTTCTTCTTTTTTGATCTAATACACACCAAGGACTCTCACACCTGAGTCCTTTATTAATTTTACTTTGTACGCGTATATTTTTCCCATTCTTAGTTGTTACGTCTTACCTGACCCCTATATTATTTATTACCCGGACATGTCTTTGTATATATTTTTTTTCGGGGCCTCCACCCTCTGTGTATGGAGTTCCAGTATGTTCCTCTCAATAACGCTTCTAAATGTCACTATAAACTTTTCTTTTTCTCGAGAAAAAATTTGAAATACCCGAATCTGTAATAGCTAATTGCCGACTTCTTCAAGCCGCATGCCCCTTTCTTGAAAGTTGACATGGCTAGGAGGGGAATGACGCATGAGGCTACCACCCTTTTTTTTTGAAATCTTTTTCGAACTTGTATGTTATTTTTCGGCAAAATATTTTTACATATTATATTTTATTCGCAGCAAGTCCGAGGTCTTTTCATGTCATTTTCACTCCACTCTATCTCTCTCGTCATATCTCTGTTTTCTTATATGTGTGTCTTTTCTTCACCTCTTTTATCACGACTATTCATGTCATTTTCAACCTTAGTTACACTGTTTTCACTACATTCAGATCTTTACATGCCTAATTCATGTTTCATCCCACGGCTCTTTCATTCTACTTATACATAGATATCTCTATCTTTTAACTCGGTACATGCATTGTCCCCTTCTTTTTTCTTCCCGCCGAACATTCTACATTATTCTACGATAATATTTTTTTTTTCCTAAAAACCTCGGAGGAAAATTTTTAGTAAAAATTTCTGTTTGTTTTCTGATGCTCACGGAGCAACATGTTTCTGTACTTATACGTTTTTCTCTGGTCATTACAATTATGTTTTGAAAATGTGTTAATTTTTTAAAAAGGCATTGGGCAATAATTCGGTGATGTGGTTCCTGATTGTACTAAGCAAGATAGCAGCACGTAAGTAATTCTATGGATTCCGAGGTATGCAGATTTAAAAATATTATCGTTCCACGCTGACATCGGGTCCACGAACTCTGGTAGGCTGAGCCGGTCGGGAGGCAATATTTTGAAGTTGCCTCCCTTTGCAAGGGGGACATGGCTCGGTTTTTCAGCCGTGGCCGTGGGTTTCTAAAAAACAATATTGTGCGATCTGTTGGGTAGTGGGTCCTTAGTAGGCCCCCCTGGCATACCACAGTGTTAACTAACCAAAGTGTCAATTTAAAACTTGCAATTCTCAGCTATATTTTTCAGTAAAACTAAGTTTTTTATAGCTTTAATATATAGTTTTTTACAAGTAAGCTACATTTGTCATTAGTCTCAGCCAAACTATTTTTTTGGCAGCTTCATTGTAGTTTAAAAACAGAGCCTTAGGTTAGTGAACACTGAGTGTTGACTATGAATACCAGCCTAAGTTCACTTGTTTGCATTCAAACAAAAAGAGGTACCTACCTAAGTAAATTAATCAATTGTTCGATGGACATTGGTGATACTTTAGTCTGTGTTTTAAGGTCCACAATTTTCAATAATTTAAAAATAGATGAAAAAAGACCTAGAATATCATGCATGTGCAGATATCTTTCTGCCACTTTTGGTTTTAAAATGATGACACACTTGATTATTCCTGGTGAGATTGAGAAACTGGGTATCCATCGGGTCAAATATTAAAAATACGACTTTATCTTTGGAATTTATGACTCAAAACAGATTGGAATTGCAGCCCCGGTGTTGTAAATACACTCAAGAATACTTTCAATAATACAAGGCAGGGCACATGAATTACACAATGAAAAAAAGTTTGTGGAGCTTCTTGATATCCTCTGCGTCTTGTGAGTTTGAAATAGTGGGTATTCTCTTGTTTTACATTTAGGTATGTTACCATTAAAGTGTGAAATTCATTAATCCATGAAATAATTTGTTATTTCATAGAAAACCTATTATGATCATTTAATTCCTTGACTATATATAGTGCTGAACCTGTATTTCTAGTTAGACATGTCAGTGCGCTAAATAGGCAATCACAGACTACCTTTTGACGTACTTTGCTTTGTGTTTGTGTTTGTGTACACTATATTTGTGAATTTAAGAGATGTCTTTATCAGATGTATTCTAAATTGGTGAACTCAAGCAAAATATCAAAAATATGCACAAGGTACTCTAGTGTTGCCTACTTTTTCGCCGGCACATTGATCTTATGGAACTTTACTAGTCTAGTACTATATGTATAGTCAAGACTTAAACTTCACCAAGAAAATTTTTTTTTGAAAATGTACCTATTTAAACAATTCAAAAATGGAAAATTTTCCTTTAATTTGAGTTTATTCCTTCATTCATTTTCAAGTAACTAAGGATGAATAAAATTTTTATGGAAACAAGAGTTAAATAAATTTTATCTTCTTTCCAGCAGTACCAACTCCAACTTTCTAGCTTAAATAGCAGCTGAGGAATTATTAATTGAAAAAGGAAAGGTTTTTAGATTCCAAAAATAGCAAATTTTCTGTTAATTTTCATTTTTTTCATTCGTTTATTTTCACGCAGCCAAAAATGATAAATAAATTACACTTAAAAGTAAATTCCATTAAATTGTCTCTTCTTTCCAGAAATGCCAACTCCAGTTTTATAGCTTAAATATTGGCTGAAAAATCATTGAATTAACGAAGAGAAGTTTCTAGGTTCCAAAAACCAGCCAATTTTATATAATTTTTTGTAGGTTTAAACAGCTGAAGATAATTAAAAAATTATATAGAAATTTTGTAAACTCTGTCCTCTTTCCAACAACATCAACCTCAGCTCTCTAGATTAAATAGAGGCCGAGGAATCATTAAGTGAAATAAGAGAGGTCTGTTTCGAAGCTAAATTATTGTATTCAATTGAAGTGGTAAGTTGACTATCAGTTTCTCAAAAAATTTTTCAGTGTAGAAATTTCATAATGTGGGATAAGACATAATACTTATGCGCAGCTGAGACAGTATTTTAATAATCTTAGCCAGTTCCAAGCTGCCCATACGCGAAATTTTATTTTTCGACGTTGGAGTAAAATCTCCTATTTCACTTACAATTAATAAGCATGAAAACATATCTTTTTGGGGTGGATGTTGTAAAAAAAAATATTTTACATACTTATTATGAAAGCCACGTATTTCCTGAAATGAATTAGGTATTTTACTTTGCTGCACCTCTAAATAAGATAAATTCTTAAAATATTGATATTTTGATTTTATTTATACTTAACGCTCTTCTTTTTACGATAATATCTCAGATAATCATAAATATTCGGAGGATTTGACTTGACCTACCCATATCTTTCGACTAACTACGTTTTTAAAATAATGAAAATTATTCTGGAATCTTTTCTAGCCATCCTTTTCAAAGCATTGTAAGTATTTGCGAAAAGAAACTCCAATTCAGTGGGAATTTAAAATAAATAAAAAAATGTATTCGTAGTCCTAAACGTCAGCAAGCTACCTATGTGACAAGGTTGCTTATTTTTTTGGTTGGTAAAAGATTCAAAAATTATGATACTCTGCCCGAGGAATATGTCTTCTTCAATATTCGCAAAAATTTGTCGGAAACCTCTCCTCCACCTTTATTTTTTATTTTGGAAAGTCGATTCAGAAATATGGAGAGAAAAGAATGTGTCTTCTACCCTGATGTATGTGTTTGGCATGCAATAAAAGAAGGATCTTGTGAGAATAATATACGTAGGTATAAGTAAGCGTAAGGTAGCTCGACTTTGACGAATTGACATTATTACCTCGAGAAGGGATTTAGCTTACGGCCATCTTCTGCGAACTGCTATAGGTACCTTTACTAAGAGGTATGTGTAACTTCTTCAACACAGAATAAAAACCGTACAATCTTCTCACTGTTTCTTCTTCCGTAATTTTATTGGATACCATTTTTTGTTATTGTTTTCCGTCGGCAAAAAGAATAACTAGAAGGGAAAATAAAAGCAATATTATTATTATTATTTTTTTTTTTTTTGAGGCGTTGTATCTACCTATAGATTATATGTATTATACAATTATTGTACCTAATTGAATTCAGTGATTTAAATACCGTTAAAATGGAAAATAATAGTATTGTCTTTCAGAAAGTACGTAAAATACTATATCTGCTGATAGATAGATAGGCGTATCTAAGACAGAGTTTTGATATACCAAATCAAATTTCAAATGAACCAGACGTTAAGCTGCTGCTTTTACACATGTTTTCGAGTTCTACAAAGCATGAGGAAATAGAAACTTTGGACCAATCTGTATGCCAAGATGATTATGATGTGTTGATATAATTTTTTCGAAGTCCCATCTGAACTTTAATAGTATATGTGGAATACCTTGTTGTGAAAGATATTCTCACCAGAAGGTAATCTACAGATTTTGTGTGTTCTGCCACTTCATATATAAACATAGGGATAAGCCAAAACCTGGGCGAACACTGCGATTTAGAGCCAGTCTAAAAGGTTTATATACGGCTTATTTACCGCCCACAGACACACATACGTAATAATTACATACGTTTGTGTGAGCAGATTAGTGCGTCATTTCTTGTATTGATAATAAATGGCAGACCTGTTCTTATACAGAATTGTGACATCGTTCTCATTGTTGAGATTGATCACAGTTCAGTACTCGTATATACTTACATGTATATGCAAGTAATTACAATCAATCATAATTCGTGCATTTGGTTTAAAGTCATAAAGACAAATATTGCCAGCCTTTTGGTGGCGACTGTTGTCGAGGGGTCTAAGCCCCGTCACCTCGAATGAGTAAAGTCCCCACAGTATATGTTCAATTTCAATAAAATGATATTTGGATGACGCTAATTTAAAATTCGAATGATCTATCTAATACTTCAAATATGTATGCGAATAGTTTTCGGAGCGTGAAAAAACGGATAGCGAGGTTGAGAGATTAATTTTATTGAGAAATTTTCATTTAAATTGTGGGTTTTGTAATAATTTTCTTATATTTTCCTATCAACCATCGAATAAATTGCCAGCAGCTAAATTAATGAGGTAACGCCTCTATACTTTATGGAAATCTTATTTTTTCTTCTCCTCACTTTTTACCGAGAAAAACGTAATTTTGGCATCAAACAATATTAGGAGAAAGAGGGGAAGAATATGTCCATAGCAGAGCGTTTACTTTGACGTTGTGTTTTCCACCATAAAACCATTCCTCAGAGAGGAAAAAGAAAATAACTTTCTTTTACTTGCTATTTTGAAGATGTAAAAAAAAAGTTTTGCGTACTTTTCGTTCGAAGTATTCACCGATAGAAAAAGAGTTGGGCTTTGTTTAAAAACTCACCGCTTTTCTTTCATCTGCTTACTAAAAAATAAAAGAAGAAAAAAATGAAATTTTAATGGAAGTTAACTTTCACCTAAAGAAAATCCTAACATCTGTTAAAAAACAGGCAACATTAAGTTTTTGCCGAAGTTTGTGTACATAATATAAAAATATACTGTTTTTAAGGGATGGATGGAGAAAACGAAAAAGAGTTAATAAGCATTCTTATTACTGCTTCATTTTTTCCCTCGCTGTTTCACTCCTCACCACCTTTCTTTTTGTAATTTCTTTTATTACACACATTCTTAATTTTTTTTCTTTTCCTTCGCTTTCCTCTCATTCTTCATCTGGTACACTGCACTTTCTTTTACACTGTTCATATTCCTACACAATGGAGCACAATACGAAATCTTTTTCTCACGAATATCGGTTTAATAATGGCGAAGACGCGTACACAAAAAAAAAAAGAAAAAAGAAAAAAGAAAAAAAAGAAATAAGAAAGAGAAAAGCAAGAAAAAACTTTTAAATGATCGTCTTTCGTATCTACTTCTTTCTTTCTTTTATCCTGTCATGTCGTTTTTCGAATTCATTTTCACGAAGTTAAATTTTGGGCTGTAAATTTTCACAGCCACACCGAATCGCAGTTCTCTAATATTCAAAAAACGATGGTTCATTAATTGAAAGTGACAAAAGTCGTTTTCAGCTGGAAGCAATAACTTGTTTTGATTAAAAAGTTATTCTAAAATGGAATTTTGAAATTCTTAAATAAACGTAGGACTGTTTCTTATTGACGGGCACACACTAACTGGGAAGGTGAAGAAGGTAGGTATATGAAAAAGTGACTGATTAATAATTCGGGTTGGTTGGCGTCAGAAATCTGTTGACAAATTCAACAAGTAGAACTCAAGCTTCGAAAAATAAGAAATTAAATGTTCTGAAACAAAGGAAAAAGACTGAAAGAAGACTTAAAAAGGTTTAGTTTGATGACTACCTACTGTTTTAGTGACTGCGTGATGTGCTAAACAAAGGCGTAATTTTTGTCGAGAAAAAGTCGTCTTATGGCTAAATTTAGCTTTCAACTCTTATCGAGTAAGAAGAAACCTCGAGTGTTGAAAGCAAAAATGGGACAATATGAGGAGTGTATCAAAAGTGCTTCGCCGGCAGCTGAGAAATTCTTAGAAAATTATTCATTTTTTAATGATTTGAAAGCACACTTTGAAATTTCGCAATCAAGTGCTCAGCTTTGTCTGGAACTGAAACTTAAGTAATTTTAAATGCTACAGGTGATTTTCATTCATTATTAGGTGATTTTCATTTATTATTATTTTGTAAATTTCTTCTGTTTTTCCAGAATTTAGACAATATACACACGCTATCAAAGAACAGTTTATACCAAAGAAAGTACTTAGGTAATTATGACGTAAAATTTTCTCAAGAGAGCAAGCAGTAAGAAAAGTGCATACCTACGTATCAAGTTGAACATTTTCCGACCAACTTTATTTCAATTAGAAACCCCAAAGGCAATATAGTAAATTCGGCTTATAGTGACTGCTTTGAGAATGGTTAAGTTGATCATAATAAGCGGATGATCACAATATGCAGGATCATCAAAAAACAAAACGAAATTAGTTTATTGTCGCATAAATAAATTAAAAAGTTTTAAAAAGTTCTTGAGACACGTAAACACAAACATCGAACTTTATTTTGATGTTTGAAAAAATCATCAATCTTCCTTTACTATTTTCTATTTTCTATAGCATAGTCCAGAGGTTCTCAACATGTGGTACGTTTACCACTGCGTATCACTGGTGATACGTGAGTGGTAACTAGGTGGTACGCGAGGTCAGAGTAAAACAGAAATGTTTTTGTAATTATTTTTCAATGTTCATCAATTCTTAATGTAGGTTCCTAATTCTTACAAATATATTAAGAAAAATAGCCTGTAAAATATTGAGTGGTACTTATAAAGTTCTTTAAAGAAGATAAGAGGTGCGGCTGAAAAAAAAGCTTGAAAACCCCTGGCACTGTTAATACAAAATCTTCATACTTATAATGTAAATAATGTCGTATTCCATAAATTGGAATGAGAACAACAGCATTCATTCAAATTTATAGCAGTTTCAGTAAGAAACTTTTTTAAGGGAAGTAATTCTTAAGTCACTGTAGATACTTTAGAATCATTCTCGCATTTAAGCCTCGGAGTATCAATTATTTATTAGTGGCAAATTGTGTATGGGGAAAATATCGATATAAGTACAGTAGAAATCATTGTAACAAACACCGCCTACGGAAAACAACACACAAAATGCCTGGTCTTGCCAGAAATCCATTTATTTCTATATTCAAGAAAATTGACTACAACAACAGATCTAGGTACCAACTGAAGCCAAAAAACAGGCTACAACAAATTAATTTATCTGTGATTTTTTAATTTCTTTACATTATAACAAACCACTTTTTCCATCCAATCCCAACATTTTTCCTGTAGTCACTTTTGTGGTTTTAAAAATTACCATATATTATTTAATCAGAGTACAATTGCATTTTAATGGCCAGTAAGTGTGAAAATTGATATCCTCGTATTTATTGTTAATGATTAGTACTGATCAATTACAACTATAGTTATTTATAGGTCCAAATATACACTACAAACTGGTTATAGTAATCTATTTGTTGTATCCAGCTACTGGATACAACAAACTCCAGCTGCAGCGAACAAATTTCACAGTCCTTTGGAATTTGTTGTAGTCAATTTCTACAGTACATTGATATGTAACGGTAAAAAAAAATCTATGTTTTGCACCACAGCTAATACACGTGGGAAGATGTTTACCCACAATGGTACCTACTAACACATTCACACTTTTTATTTTAGTTCATAAAAAATTTCAAATATGATATAATATGTTTAAATTAAAAAATTTAACATCAACAAAACTATAGTAAATCAAAGTATATGTGGATCATTCTATATAAAATCTAATACATCTGATCAACGATTCATCCCTACAAAATTTTTTCTTGTTGTAGGCGGCATCATTTTCAATAACGCTAACTCAAATTTCAGGGGGCTAGACTATCCGAGGAAAAAATTTATGGTGTATTTTATGTGCAATTTTCCATTTTTTCTCCATTAAAATATTTTGGGAAAGGGATTAATTTTCAAATCTGCATAATCAAGCTAGTGCGATTAATATCCGCATTACTCCTGTGGGTACCATGGGCCGACCTTTATCGCATTGCAAATAACTTGCTTCATCTTCGTCAACCATAAATAATAATCTTATCTCATCCTAAAATCACTTTAATATGTTTAGAATTCCATCGTCGTGGATGTCCCCAGCCATGTTTCACACTGTGAATTATTATACAGGTTTGTTATTTGTGATAGGTACAAGTGCATAAAGTACCAATTATCTTCTTCGCACACTATTTCTTGCGAAATAACCTCTCCAAAAACAAAATTTCATAAAGTAGAAGTATTATTGAAATAACATCTAAACAATACAAAAATAGAAAATTTCCATTAGTTTACGTTTTTTCGTTCGTTTATTTTCCTGCAGCCAAAGATAAAGAAAAAATTTGATAAAATGTAGATTCAAGTATATTTTTTCATATTTCCCACAGCACCAACCACAAAGTATTAAATATAATTCTGTGTCTAGGAATTAAAACAATCAATGTTATAAATTTAAGTTTGAGGAAAAATTCGATTATATAATATTATTTGCTTCCAACTTCATTGCTTCATAATTCTGATCTATATTCATAGAATGAGCTGAGATTTTGGTATTTGATAGTCGTGGCCAAATGTATTTCATTAATCTTTGTTTTTTTGTAATTTTTAATAATAAAAGCTAGAATTAATAACATTTATTGTTCTTATTGGTCCTAAAATTTGTAAAATATAACATAGGTAATTTATTCATGAAATTAAGATTGAATAAAAAATGAATTTTAGGGTTGAATCAGGCATAAAACATAAATTTTGAATAAAATAATGTTTGTAGTTGTTATTAGAAGCAGTGAGTTTGAAAACAAATCATGGATTTGTGCTAATGTGATTATTAAAACTATTTCGCTCATTTTAGAATCTAAAACAACCAATAGGTACATTGGTTGTTTTAGTCTTTATAATATTCCATTCATAAAGACATTGGTATAATAGTTCAAGATTTGAGTTAGGGGACTCTTGGGGGTCTAGATATAAATTTTTCTTACATTATAATAGAAAACTGTATTTTTATTATTTCAGAAACCAAGCAATGTTACATTGGTTGTTTTAGCATTGAAATATTCTATTAATTTTTGACATTGGTATAACTGAGGGTACAAATTAGCGGGTTCTAGAGGGTTGGGACAATGGTTTTCTTACATTGTATAGAAGACACATTCAGAAAATCCATGATGCTACTAACTCAAAACTGCCAAAACGGGACATTGGTTATTCTAATGCCAAGGCACAGACAGGGTTACCAATTTTGGCAAATGAAATAACCGAAATATTAACTTTCCAGTCCATTTGCCAAAATTTTTCAGTTCCAAATTTTTTTTTACTTCGCTCGCATTCAGAAAGGTCCCCAATAGTATTTTATGCTTGCTTGCTCTCTTATTCCACCCTCTACACTGATAATACTGGCAACACTGGTGAAAAACTGGCACTGGTACTTCTTTTTTTTTTGTACTGGCAGCAGTGTCTAAATGCCAGCATACCGGTATAATACTAGCTGTTGGCAACCCTGAGCACAGTGTAGGATGTACATTCATCAAAACCAGTCTATGCCAAACCACAGCTCACAAGCGACCAGTAGCTCTCATGGACACCAGCAGTAGATTACAAAGTAATTTGGTAAAATATGAGGAAAACGTATTCGAAAAAATTTTCTGTTTTTTCCAGCTATACCATACCCAGCTCTCTAGCTTCGAATAGTGGCTGAGGAATCATTGAATGAAATAAGAGGTTTGTTTCAAAATTGTTGTTGTTTTTAGTTAAAATGGTAACTTGACAATCAGTTTTTCACAAAATTACGAACTGAAGAAATTTCATAAAGATAGACAAGACATACTGCGCATGCGCAGCCAAAAAATTGATTTAATAATGTTACTAAGTTCCAAGCTGCACATGTACGAAGTTGTAGTTTTTTACATTGGGGTTAATCTCCTACTTTACCTATAGTTAATAAACACAAAAAGTAGTTTTATTAAAGGTCCATGATGCAAAAAATAATGTAGGTAACTAATTTAAATTACGCCACCACTGACTAATAAAACGAAGTGTTTAGACTGCAACAGATTTTGACTAACATTTTTAGTACTAGATTACGCAGGTAATCATGATTCAAAGTTCTACCCCTTTATTCCGCATCCATTAATGTAACTGAAGTACTGTATAACCCATAGCCCGCCTATAAGTCGTTTCATTGATTCGTTCTCTCTCATACTTCTTGCCCTCTGTCCAGTTCATGCAATCAACCCATCATTTCTTTTTTGCCCGTTCGCTTTCGAATCCGTCATTTTATCCGAACGAAAAGTAAGAAAAAAAGTATTATTTTGACATTGAATAAAATACTCGCTCAGCAAAGGATATGCTACGTATTAGTTTTGTACCACAGACCTGATACTACCCTAATGCCATACCATGTGTCAATGACAGCTTTGGAAAAACGTTTTCCAGTTAAACACCTCACCTACTGCATAATATTTCTGTTTCTGGGCTGATGTAATAGAGGGTTTATTGGTGTTAGAATATAACCACCCTCTTCTCTTTGTGGTCACTTGTATCTACTCTGTGTGTGTGTGAAAGAGGAGGGGGCTTGTTTTTAAACGCGAGAAGGAAACCGAATGTCTTCCGTCCGCAATGCTCTCCGCAGAAAATACCCCTAAGTTTTCATTCAATCATAAAGCTTTATACTAACTTCCAATCATAAGATATTTCCTTAAGGTTTCTTTTTTCTCTTTTTTTTTCTTCATACTTTTTTTTCGCTGTCTTTCTCTCGCACTTTTCTTTTTATTCTTTCGTTCCACCCTTCTTTTTATAAAGCAATCTATGTTTTCTTTTTTAGACTTTCCATTACTATTTTCTATCATCTTTCCTTTTTTTTTTTTTTTATCCATGTGTCCACTCGTCTTGGTACGAGTACATTTCCTTTTTACCATCCCTCAATTCATCCCCACTCGCGTTAACTCTTGTCTCTCTCTCTTTTACCTTCTTTAAATGTAGGATTACTCGCCGAAGAGCATATTTTTTCTCTTCTTTTCTCACCATCTCTGTTTGATATGGTTAGTAAACATGCGAATAGGAATAGAATATAAAATAGCACAGGGGTCCGAGACGATTCACGACGACACCCAACTTCCCGAACGTTTTAACACTTGAAACGAATAAATTTTTGTGTTATGAATTTTAAAAATGTGCTCTTTGTTGTATTTGGAATACGTGAAGCGGAGTTGTGTTCTCAATTTTTTATTTTTACCCTTTTTCCTCCCCCGCCACTCTTTTTTTTTCACTCGCACACAGGCAGACACATATACACCTTCTTTCTTTGCGAGACGAAATAATTTACGACAATATTGTTGTATATCTTTAATATTTGTTCCGAGATCACGATTTTGACACTGGTGAAATTTTTAAAAGATGTGTGATGGCACAGATTTTCTGTTTGGACAGACATAAGTAAGCACGTTGAAAGGTTTCACAAACACAGCATAAAATCGTAAAACAATACAACGACTGGGTGTAATGGTGAAAGCTTTTTCGGAAGCTGCTAATTCCTGCGTGACATTGCTTTGGCAAGGGGAGCGAGGAGTGGTTGAAAATTGAATGGAAAAGATTTCATTCTTAGCGTAATAAAGAAGATTTACTTTTAAAATACGTTGTACCGAACAATTTCGGTTGACGTGCCAAATACGTATTTATCAAATCGATTTGCACTGTGTGGGGGGGAATGGTCTTAATCCGTATCCATCCTAAAGTATATCGTAACATATTTTAGCTGAGAAAAAATAGCTTTTCTTCTAAATTTTAAATTTTTTTAAGATCATATTTCAAAAGAAAATTCTAAAATTTTCATTTTTAGTTTTATGAATACTGGCAATTTGAGAAACGAGTCGTCTTTGGTAGGTAATCGTAGTTTTTTGTTTATATATTTCCTTAAAATGCACGTTAATTATGTTTTCTTTTGTCAGAGCGAATTTATTGTAACTGGTCAACTATGGTATGCGACCTCAGTAGGCCCAGATATCTACCCGTACATGACCAATATATTTCCCAAAAAACACGCGCAATTAATAATCCAAGGCAGCAAACTCAACTAACTACATCTGCAAGTAGGCGACAAAACATGACTGGCAATGCATAGTTTTTTACGTGTTTTATACCTACCATGCATGAAAAATAATATATAAAATCAACAAAATGACCAAGCATCCGAGAAGGTGCTTACGAGTGGAAAATTAGCCTACATTACCGAGTTTTAATCAAACGTTGGTCCATCGTCAGTTAAGAATTTAATCCATGATATAAAAACCATGATGTAGTGGAAAATACTGAACAAATAAGAAAATACTAGATAAATAATACATTGTGTGTTATTTTTATCACGAGAAAAATGCTGTTTGAGAGAACAGCAAAATGTTTATACATTTTTCGTTTCTGCGTTTAAGAAATACCCCCTTCTTGTGATTAAAATTAAAAAAAACTACAGGGCAGCAGCACTTCGCTAGAAAACCTAATTTGACAATTTACATCTACAATTCAACAAACCATCCTGAATTTCCAATGCGTGAAAAAATTACAATCAACAATCCTATTATGATATCTCACAAACATATCGGATCTGTCGAAATTTCATTGTTACTGTTTTGAGTAAAATAAGTGAAATAACCCGTTTAAAAATACAATAACCCCTTGGGCCATGAATATGGAAAAGATACTTTAAAAAAAAAACACCACCACAAAAAACTATTGGTAGTTATCGATATCCTTAACAAAAATATTGATCTATCAACGTTTTATGCTAAAAAACTAAAAACCATTTCCAGGAATTTTTTTTCCATTTTCCTCGGACACTACTGAATATATCACCGAACCTCTATCAAGACTCGCACATACATGAAAACATATATAATGAAAATTTCAGCCCGATACCATACCGCCAGCAACAGTTTCCTAAAGATTCTGGGAAAAGCACTTTTCCAAGAATATTTTATTTTCAATTTTCCTCGCAATTATACTGAACCAATAGGCAACAAACTCTATCAGACCTGATCTTATATGTATAGTGACTATCTTTCCT
>WOFM01001877.1:0-15443 GCA_011428145.1 Ericerus pela
AACTTTTGGGAGGGCATCCCCCCACGGCACCCTCACTGTTTGCACCTATATCTTTATCTATTTTTGATGTAAAAACGCCTCCTCTTCATTCAGGTGAGGATTTATCAATGAAAATAACTTCACATCAACTGAAATTACAAACTTGTTGCTATGAAGGAAAACCATTTTATTCGTGGAGAAGTAAAAGGATAACTTCTAAAATAGTCTTTTGAAATCTGTACTTGAGGAATTGAATGTAACAGTGAAGCGGTTTTAAACAAAAAGTGGCGAAATTAAACGTTTGTGAAGTTTTTAAACGATTGTGAGAAATTTAGTTCAGGACACTTGAGGCTTAAATGCCTATCACGGCCTATAAGGGAAAAAAAATATGCTTGAAACATCTTATCAAATACATGAATAACAAGTAGCTCGAAAAAAATTGCCTATTTTAAAAATTTAGGGTCTACAGGGCGGCACAATGGTAAAACATAGAATTTAATATGTTCTCTACATTGTAGCGTCTGTAGTTTTTTAGGGCACTCTTTTGTTTATTTCGTCGTGTTACATCAAAGTATCCCAAGGGCGTAAATGAAGAGATGGTCGTAGGGATCAGACCGCCCCTTCAGCTTCGTTAAAGAACTCGACTTTAGAAAATAGTATTTCTTGGTTATGGTGGTATTGAGGCAGCGTGTTGGAACCGGCAGTTGAGAGGATGGGACACCCTTGCTCATGTGTGTATGAAAAATGTTTTCGAGAACTAGGGCTCCAAAGTTTTCAGAATTTGTGACCTGATAATTCAACTACTTTTCCATCATATAGACAAATATATATATAATGTATACAGGGCTGCTTTGATCTACATAGATCAGTGAGGAAGCACAGGTAAGAAAATCAATTCACCACCGTCACACCACCTTTTTTAATAATAAAATGTGTAAACGATTTCATTAGAGGGGCGGGTGAAAAATTTTTGAATGTATTTTGTTTTTAAAACATTCATATAATTACAGCGGTGATATTTGGAGGGGGCGGGTTGCCGGAATACAAGATATCTATGTTGGAAAAAAAAATTGAGAAGATTATCAAAAAAGTGGCCTCATACAGCACACTTGAGTATATATTTACACGAGCTGTTACCAGCAGCTTCATGATTATTTTGAAAAATGTTTTGCAGGTCACCCAAAAGAGACCAAATTAAAAAACAAAAATAAAAAAGAGGGAGAGAGTGAATCGTATCCACCTCAGCATCCAGTAGACGTCAGACGATGAAAAAGGAGAGGGAGAGAAGTTTTTTTTCAATCCCTTTTACTCTTTTTCGTTAGTTTTAAGAAATGTTTTATCCGTTTTCTATTTTCATAGATGTAAAAATTGATAATATTTCCTCCAGGGGGGCTATGAACTTCCTTGGTGGCTATAAACCTTTTTTGGAATAACAAAATTTTTTCTGGAAAATTTCATGTAAATCCGTCCAGTGGTACTGGAGTGCAAGTGTTTCCTCCAGTTTTTACCCCACAATATTTTATAATATAGGTACGTAGAGATAGAGATATAGAGACATATAAAGCGACTTTAGTGAAGTATTTTATAATTTTAAGGCTTCAGGGTGGTGCTTCAGCCTGCGAGCACCTGGACCTCCGGCGCCACCGAGTACAGTATCCATTATGAAGCTCTTACGGGACGTGCGGACTCACGGTGTCATAGTACGAGTACCCAACTAATTTGGTTAAGGATTTAGCTTAGTAAAGTAATAAGATAATAATTATAGTAATCTAAAAGCTCACTTCTCACGTCCTTCCCAATCTTTTTCGTAACTGTATAAAAGATAGTCGTCGGTGTCCGTTAAAGGAAGCCCGAAGAAGGGAATATAAACTGCGTAATCTTTATCTGCCTCCAGATATTGATCCAGTATAATTATGAAGAGCTCACGTTCTTCATCGTAGCTCTGACTGGTTACGTCAACCTCTGAGTCGAAACTGTCTGGTATCGGTTTTACACTTACTTGGTTGGTACGTATTTTCAAATTTTTGGCATTAAGCACAATATCATTCGTATCCTAACACAATGGATCTAGTTATCGAAAGTATACATGACACCATTTTAATTACGACTGAGGAATACATACGCTCCAAAAGATTGTTAGATCATTGATGAAAAGCGTAATTAGTAATCTGGGTACATGATCGCTACCCTAAAGGTCGACCACTAAAAAATATAAAAGTAGATTTTGAAAACGAAAACCTTACTCACCGTTATCTGAACTTGACCCCAAAAATAAGGACTTTGTTCTTCACGATCGATGAACACTAACAAATCATAATTAAAGGTATAAGGTTACTTGGTAAGTAGAAATTTTGACTTCTATAAGCCTGTGAATCGACTGCAGTGTGATGATGAAAGAAAATTGTTGCAAATAGAATTAGAGAATAAACTTTGGGCCTCATTTTTAAACGAAATTAAATTCCAAGAAGAGACTGAAATTCGTTTAACATCACATCTAAGGTGTTTATAATTAGCGGAGCAAATATATCAAAATATTCGATATGCTACCTACCTATATCACATATAGGCTAAGGTGAACTGCAAAATCTTTTTTCGATGGAACGTATTTATTGTTTTCAAACCGGCGTGCGAATAAATTTTAGTTTTAACGAAGCAGTTGAATAAACGATACATTCGCTATAAATTCTCTGGCAGGTGCACGATTTTTTAACAGTATGACAATTTTTGAAACTCCTGGTGTTGCTAAGATTGCGAAGATTTACGTAAATATTGCCGCCAAAAAAATGTAACTTACGAACAGAAAAAAACTCTAACGCAGCAGTGGCTCCGTTAGAAGAAGAAGATTTAAAAAAAAACAAAAAAAAAAACAGAAAATCACTTGTTGAGAAGGGAGTAATAAATCGTTTTATTTTTTATTAGTAATTTTATTAAATTTTGTAACTGTTCACCTAAATTCACCCAGTTCAAAACAATTATCCCTTTTAAATGGAAACAAAAATGGATTTTATACAGAAGGACGTCCAGTTGATCTACGCCAAAATTGGTAACATGTTGCAATAATTAATTTTTGTACTTGAAGAGGCCGATTTTATAATTTTTTCTCACTCCTTCTCATTTCCCCCTTTTTGGTTCCTCTACTTTTTATCACGCCACATTACTTGCTCAAGTTTCACACCATCTTTTCTCAATCAAGAATACCCCAGTTCTATTTATTTATTTATTTATATTATTATTTCGAAGTTGAATTTATTTTATAAAATTTTCTGCCCTGACTGGGATTCGAATCTGCATCTTCCGCATGGTATAAGACCATCATTCATCATTCTGTCAACTGCACCACAAATGCCGGTTGATGGAATGAAGTAAGTTTACCCTTATATGTTGTTAATGAACTTCTTTTCCTTTATTTCTCTCTACAAAAGAACATTTTTTTTTTAAATGTCTCAAAATCTGCATTCCCTTCACTTATTACAAAAAATATAGTGTTCTACAAGTGACAAGGGGGTTATTTTAACTCGTGTGAAGTTTGCAGCACTCACGTCTTCCGCTCATTTGCAAACTTGTCATTCTACGTACAAAAATAGCCCACTTTAGGCACTTGTAACACAATATACTACTGGATAAATATCGTTTGAAAATTCCGTACTATTGGTCCAAAATTAGATCGTTTATAGCTACAATAAAAGTAAAAATAATGGTCGGCTACCTACTGGAAGTACAGTCTGTCCCGTCTACACCAAAATTAGGAGCATGCAGAGGCATTCTGAGACTTTCTTATTTGGAGGGAGGTGTGTCAGTTTAAAAAATTGCTGATTACTAGTAATTTTTAACCAGTTTGTTTGAAAACGGGGTATTAAAATTGACCTCGTGAAGGATTAAGAGTGGGGATGATGAAAATTATCCGCTTTATGAAAGCAGAAAATAAAACAGTATCATTTTCCCATTTTCACTGAATTTTTTTAAACCTATGTAATTTTTTAGGTTTAGTGTAATTATATACCACCCAAAATTTGTGTTGACAATTTTGAGAAAACTACGGCAATAGTAGCGCTGAAAGTCTTTGGAAAGATAGTCATTATATGGACTAGGTCTGATATGAGATTGTTGAGTTTGTTGTTTGGTGGTTCAGTAGATTCAGAAAATACTGGAGACCATAAAATTCTTAGGAAAGTGGTTTTCCTACGATTTTGAGAAAAACTACGAAAAAGATCGAGCTACAATTCTCACAATATATTGTCTTTATATATGTGATTGTGCAAGTCTCATAAAAGTTTGTTGTCTATTCGTTCAATAGTTTTTGAGGAAACATTGGTAACATGTTGCAATAAATTATAGTAAATATTTTTCTCACATTTCATAGCTGTTGGTTTAAGGTTAAGCTTTTTATAGCTAAAATAAAAATGAAAATAGCGGCATGGAAGCACCATCAAGCTGATCAAGTTTTTAGCTTAGTACTAATAATTGTTCGAAATTTAGTGAATATCCGACAACAATTCTGACAATCTGTACTCTAATAACAAGAAAATGGCTTATACATATAATATTATAATGAGATTATATTCGACATAATCGTTTATCTACTTTATTGACAGTTGTTTCAAGAAAGTTTTTAAAATAAATGAAAAAACTAATCGCAGACCAACAGACACTACGAGTAACAGCTGGTATACCTATATGAATTTGAATTTTTAGTATCAAAATTTTTTTTGAATTTTGAAAGGAAAAACATACCTATCCCCACCTCCAGGTCCTTTAATGAGATAAAGATTGATAAGTAGATTTTCATAGAAAACCTACTTGAAAACAGATTACAAAAGTAAACGAGTAGGTACCACATTTTTTGAAAAGGTGATCTCATAATCTTGCGATAAACTCCTCTATCTTCCTCCTCTTCAACCATTTTTGAAAAGTGATGGATTACATGGGAATATTTTAGCATTGAAAATTCTTCTTAAGTCAATTTGCAAAAAAGTGTCAGCCATCGAATTTTTACAAATGTTTTATGCGTGAAGAGTAAAAGAAGCGTAGATAACGATGGTAAAAAAAGTGGAAAAAGAAAATGGTAATGAAAAATAAAGAGGAGGTGGTAATGTTGTTTTGTTGTTTACAGAGCGAATACAAAAGAGAAAGAAAATGAAAAATGAACATTTTATTTACTTATTTATTTTATTAGTTTTCAATGCGCTTCTCTCGTTCTTGCAAAATGTGAAACCTGTGAATTTTTTGATTCAGTTTATAAGTATATGATTGTGATTTTCTTTGATTGGTTATAGTGATAGGAAAAAATTGACTGATTAGTCAACTCACCTTAAAATCCTATACTATAATACGAATAATAATTGTATGTATGAATGTATGTATGTATGTAACCATGTTCTGAAAAACTAAACCAACAATGTTATTGAAATTTACAGGAAAGGGATTTTGGATATGAATAAACGATCTAGATAGGTGAAAATTCATTGAACAGAAATGTGAGCATTTCAATTTATCTATCAGCGCAGTAAGAGGTAACAATGAACGATGAAAAATTTGCCTGGTTAAAGTAAAGGATAGGTATGGTTTTATTGGCAAATTTTGGTAGGCCTAGGCTGCATATGATTATTATGATTTATGACTAATAAAGTAATGAGTTTATAATTGCAATCTTTAATTTTATTCTCGAGAATCGAGATATGTTATAAAAATATATTTATGAAATTCCCCAGCTTGAATTAAATTAATAACATTTTTTCTAATTTCCACATCCGGTGAACCAGGTACTAATCTGTAATTACATAATCAATTAATGTGAAAAAAATGAATGATCAGTTTTTTTTAAATTAAGTACTCATCACTTGTGAGTTAAGAACCATGTCGATGTTATCACGTCTTATTAGTGATAAATTTCCAAAGCGCCACATGAGGAATTTTAGAAATAATCAATTTTTCTGACTAAAATATTCAATTAGTCGACTCACCTCAAAACAACTGATTACTATACAATCGGTTCCTGTAAAAAATCGATTAATCTATTTTTTTGAATTAATCGCCTATCACTAATTGGTTAATCCATATGTATATGTACCTCACTAAAGTTAAATATAGAATCAGAGACGTAGCGAAGGACTTTTTTTTTGAGGGGGGAGAAAAATGAAAATTTCCAACTGAAATTTTTAAAATTACCAACTCTTAAAAAAAAAAAAACTATTTGACACACTTGTATATTATTTCCTTTTTTTTTCTTTTAGGAGCAATTTTTCCAACCAATAAACAACTTGTACAATTTTACCCAATGACTAAAAATTTTGAGGGAGCCTCGCTCCATCCCCACTTAGTTGCGTCCCTCTATAGAATTAAATAACTCTATGAATAAACATCGAGCTTCTAGATAAGTACAATTGAAACACTGGATTTTTCTGGAATAATTTCTGATTTTGAATGATAGTGTATAGTTTTGACCATCAGTATTTCTAGTCAATACTTACTGACAAGTATTGGCTAGTCAAAAATTATACCGTCGAGTGCATGATTCAGTCATTTCTAGTATTTGCCAAATGAAATTATGAGACATAAGTCAAATCAAATTTGGTATTGCCAAAATGGTTTCGTCGAAAATAGTTTGGCCTAAATTCGTGTATTGACAGCAACATATACAGAGTGTCTGGAAGTTAAAAAAAATAACTTCAGGCATAGATTTTTGGGATTGAAAAAATAAACAAGTTTATTTAAAAAAATGATAAGTTATACTTCTGTTTTGAGATACCTAGGCCCATATTCACAAATGTCACTTTAACCTCCCTTCACTTAAACTTCACTTAAAAATGACTTTTGACACAATTTTGTATTTAAGAGTGTGGTAACATTTTATTTTTACATTAGAACTCTCATAAGAGATACAATGTTCCCACATTTTTAAGTACAAAATTGTGTAAAAAACTTTTTAAATGAAGTTTAAGTGAAGGGAGGTTAAAGTAACATTTGTGAATATGGGCTCTACAGTCTCTTAAAGTGAAGGAAAGAATTAAAATTCTGATTTAATTTGTTCAAAAAGGGACAGAAATACGAAATTTGGCGTAAAGGAGTAAAGTATTTATGTTATTAATTTTTCACAGAGCTTTAAAAGTTTTACCTTCATTCGGGGACGAAAGATGGAGAGTTTTCATTTTAAATACCTATAAGTGAGTTGTAATATTTTAACTCTTTGTTGTACTTGAGTTCCAAAAAATTCACAAAAAAAGGTATATGTAGGTAATTTACTTTTTTGCACTTTGGGTGCTCGAACTGTTGGCAGAAATTGCAATTGCACAATGTACATTTTACACAATGGCATCATTTCACCTTATGTTTGTTCACTTGTTCTAAATGGTCCTTGAGAGGAATCTGATACGTCATTCGAGTATCGTTCCTGAATTAGGTCCCTAGAGTGCATTTCCGATGGATCTGATTTTTTGTTTTTTTTTTGTTTTTTTTTCGCGAGAAAATATGCAGGTAATGAATACGTTGGAGAGTATAGTGGGCTACCACAGCTGAACAGAAGACAAGCTTCCTCGGTGTTCGAACAAAGACTTTGTTGATTCGTTGAACGTGTTCGTCTTACCAGATGTACGCATCAGTAACACACGACGCTTGTTCGCCATTGCTTGTGACTTCCGCACGAACGTAAACAAATTATTATAAAGCTCGCTGACAGATGCGGTAGCATTCAAACCACGCACCTCCTTTTTTACTTTCTAGCATTGTACGGCGAGAGCGAATTGAGCGACAGACGGTGGAGAAGGAGTGACAGGGGCAGAGAAAGATACAAATTAAAAAACTGTAGCGCAGCAAGTCACGCTAGAAAATGTGGGTTTTCTCAAACAAGAAAACTTAATGAATACCTAATTAAATAAGTAGGTACTTATCGAAATAAATACCAAAAAAATATAATAATAAAATAAAATTATGTGACAGAACGTTGGCTAAAAATTAGGTAAACTGTACGTTTAAAATGAAGTGTCAAGGAAATTCATAATGAATTGTATTGTGAAAGTATTAAAAAATATAAGCAGGTTAATAAATGATTGCTTTGGAAAATAAAGTAACACCAAGCTTGCCTTTGAGCAGTTTCTCTGGTTCATATGGAATTTCTCATTCCCTTCTTCGCAATAGTTTGAACTCTTTTTAGATTTGAAACCACAGTTTGTAGAATGTATAATTCAATGTCTGTACCAAATTTTATGATCAGGCATGGATTCAAAATTTCGAATTTTTATAACCACCTAAGCCCCAAAAATGCAACATAATAAGATGTACTGGCCGCAGCATCTGGCTGATCTGGACCAAAAACAATAGAATTCATTCTTGTTTGTGTATATGAATAAGTGTACCAACTTCATAACTAGGTATCGAGTAAAAATTGCGACCTGTGACTTGTTTGATAGAAATGCGTAAATGTGTGAATGTATATATGTAGGTATTTATAAAGGTAATGTGGCAGACTTTTTGGTCTGCCACATTAACCCCCCTTTTTCTCAGGAAAATTGAAGTTAATGTTTTGCCCCTTGAAGGTTTATTATATTAAGGGGTTTTCCTCTATAAAATCGAATATTTATCACATTTTAAGTTGATACTCCCCCCTCGGCTCTCCAGGATGTTTTAAACCATACTTCACAGTTGTTTTTGTGATTTTCTCACTAAAAAAACAATCCTACAGAAAATTTTATATCTATTGATAATTAAATTTTCTCATAAAATTTTCTACAAATTAGGTCATCTACAAATTTTTCATAGGCACAATATAGTTTTGGGGTTGAAAACAGGTTCGACTTTTTATCGTACAAAGTTTCGTTTTTAGGGCGCTGTAAAAGGGGGTAAAATCAATGTTTATATTCGAAGATGACCCCTAACCAGAGTTGGGGAAATTGTATTTGATTACACGAATGCAAATTACAATTATTACTATTTGTGGGGAGTATTTGTGAATACAGATTACAGTTTATAATTATATTCATATTAATTTCCAAATACAACTATTCAATCATTATTTGAAACACATGTGAATAGTGTATGTAATTAGTAGTTGTAATCAGTATTCACTATTACAAATACATTGTTTATTTGCACAAAGCTTTGTTTTTGGTTCATCTTTTTGTTATAAAATCAAGTCATATATAATATTGTTGTGTTTAACTCAAGTTGTTTTAAACATGGGAAATCTTTTAGGGGGTTTGGAGTTATTCATTGGAATTCTCTCCCTCTATACTACCCATTCCCTCTACCATCTATTTAAATATCTAAAGGCATTGAAAAAACAAAGTTATAAATAATATTCATAATATATGGATTTTTTTTAATGTCTTTTTATGTACAGTATGTATAAAAAAATTAATTACGATTTAGTGAACACAAGAAACAGTTCACCACTCAACACATTAAACTTGATAAACTATAATTGTGTATCAAAAATTTAGAGTATATTAATAGCAACGATATAACAACAGTTCACTGCTCAACACACAAACTTCATAAACTATGTGTCTATCAATGTTCGAGTACCTACCAGAAGCAACATACTCGTTTCATATTCTGTAGATAAGGATTTATAAAAAAAAATCTGCGCACAAACCTGTAAAATAATCTCAATTTGCATTCAATTCAATAGCTTATCTGTTAGAATATTGTATTTCATAGTAGAATGGAAGTGGGAATGAGAATGAATGCATTACATTTTACAATAAAGTTGTGACAAAAATCAAGTATTCAGTAGTGGTTAATTCCATTACTATAGTTTTGAAATATTGTTCAGCCATATAAATTCGCCACTGCTAAAATAAAATAAAAATCAATAAAAAATTATGCCTCATTTTTGAAAATTTTCTGACCACCCTTCCACCTTTATTAAATTGAAAAATTATCTCATAGAAGTAAGTTAATATTTAGGGAAGAACTGAAAAAAACTACTACGATAGTATAATCTTCAAAATTATGCCAGTTTTATTGTTAGTAGTATGGTATAGATGTAACACACATTTTAAGCAAAATGGCATATATAATATACCTAATTGTGAAAGTATGTAAGGTATTTAAAGAAAGTCATTGTAATCCGTGGAAAAGATTACAAATAAGAATACTTTTATAATTCATGATTACTCAATACAAATATGGGTTTATTCGCGACTAATGAATAATAAAGTATTCACAAATACTCTGCATTCTAGAATACTTTCATTCATTGTAGTGAGTAGTTAAAAAAAATTTGCAACAAATACAGAATACTGTATTCATTGTGAAATAAATACTTTTTTGTATTACTGAATACTTTTGTAATGCGATTACTGCCCAACTCTGCCCCCACCAACATATAAACTATGCATATAGTTTCGCCAAATCTTTTTTCCAAGTTAACGGGTAACATCGCTGCCTAAAAGTGAAAAAAATGAACTGCTCTTAATGAAAAAATATCCGTTAGATACACGCCCATTCTGACACAACTGAATGAATACAGACAACCAAGTCTGTCAGTTGGCCTTATATTTTTCGTGTGTATGGTTATACCAAGTCGGCCAATTTTGAAGCGAAAGCATAGGTGAAGAGAACTTTGTTTTCATCTGAATGAGTTCTATCATATCCTTGTGGGATAGTGTAATGATATTCTACACGAATTATTTCAAATACTCTCATACATTATAAATTTGTATTCTCCTATATCATTTTTCTATTTTCATCTATTTATTCTTCCTTTCATTCACATCATTCTAGACTAGTCCAAATTTGTCTTTCAAGTCTTGACTTGTCTGATGACATCACCTCCTGTACACCATAAACTTTTCTCATCTGTATTCCATTATGTCATCTTTTCTACGAATATATTTCGATACCTTGCACTAATTCCAATTCCTATTAATTTCTTAAACACTCCTACTTTATGTTATTTCCTTCAAATTTCATTGGTTTCATCCAAATTAACGCTTTCCTCAAACATCCAATCATATTCATATCTCCCATGACACCCAATTCAATCACTCGAACTTCACCCTTATATGTATATAGTCTAATGTTCTGTACAATTATTATTATTATTTATTCATTCTTACTCTTACGTTGTTCATACTCTTGTAATAATCTGTTCACCTTTTTATAATAATATACACTTAAACTATTGTCGTGTTTGTTTTGTAACAACTATACCATTACAGATAGTAAGAGAAACTGGGACATCCTCTCTCTATATATATATGAATTTCAGCAAATAGGGCCAAAAGTTTTCCTAAGGAAAAAATGAACCAACTCTCGCCCTCCCCCAAGTATTGAAATCAGATCAATTTTAATAGTAGAATTTTCTTCGAAAACCTACATAAAAGGTACGTATATGAACGACGATGAATGAAAAAGAGTGAGAGAAAGAGGATGCAAAGTGCGAGATATAAAGATGCGTACCACCTTAGGATTATCGCAAGCGCGCGGCAATAACGTGGTCGTAATTTTATGCCTTTCTTGCGCAGATAACTGCACTTTTTTACGCACGTACGATATGTTCGTCGCTTACATGCGTGGGTGCAAAAGGGGAAGGAGAGAAACTAGAAACCGGTGGTACCGCGGACCGGGGAGGGGGTTGAAATTCGTAATCCGAACTCGTAGAAATCGACTTCATCGCAATGATTTACCAGATAATTAAGACCTAATAAGACGTTGGGTACACAGTTATGGGGCTTATCTGTCTTGTTAGGTATCTATCGAATGAAACCCATTCAGTATCCTTTCATCGAATTATTCAGAGTTGAGTGCTTAATAAGCCTAATTGCGGATGATGCTCTGTTTTTTTGCTTTTCCTGTTTGTAGCGTCAGAATTTCGGTCGAGCAACAGCCGGGCACGCGTAAACAAGGATAAAGGCAATACGTGGTAGGGCAGTTCCACCTACGTACTTCAAAATGATAGCCTAGAATACCGTTGATCCGGGGATAACTACAGGGTGTCCCGTATTTAAACGGTATAACATCCGGGATCGACTGATGGGGAAATGTTTCTTTTTCGAGCTGTTGCCCTTCAGCGTGCGGGGGTGAAACATAAATCTGATGTAACTTCTCTAAAATTGACAAAAATGAATGACATTAAGTAGAAGGGGGCAAATGATGGTCATAGTCGCACTCCACAGTGTAAACAATGAGTAGAAAATACGTACCAGACCACCAAAAGTGAAAAAAACAAAAAAATAATAATTAATGATTTGGCTGCGAAGATTAATATTGTTAATCTACAGGCTCAACAAATAGCTAAGGCAGAAATTCCTGTGTGGTCTTATATCTTATCGTGTATAGTGTAGCTGGAGAGATTTACACAGGGCCTAGGAGAAAAAGAGGGGGAAAGGGCACTAAAAGTACCGAGTTTGGGCTTCTTCAGAGGATCCGGAAGAGTCCAATGTTTATTTTCTTAATGAATTGTGGAAACGAGAATGGCAGTTTTAAAATAAATATTTGATGAGAATTTTTTCTCCCAACTCCGACCCTGAAATTTCTCTCTCAGCCCCTACTTCAACGTTAAAATGTTAGGTAGTTTTTTCGTCTTTATTAGAAAAGTCTTTACCTAATAATCACACCAACAAATTCGATATCTGATACGCTGGTACCTTCTAGCTCCAGCGATTGACTGAAGAGCAGGCCTATATTTAATTTTCTGGGGGCCTGGGTGAAAAAGTATGTGTAGGCCCTACAGAAAAACCTTACCATAAAAAACGTTTTTCAAATTTATTTTTGGACGTAGCTATTAAGTTTCAGTATCATCAAAGATATTTTATAGTTTTCGTGTAATCCCTTTGATTTGAATTATTCATTTTTGTAGGGGCCCTGATTATGTGTGGTCTGAGTGCAGAACACCCACTATACCACTCTAAATCAGGGCCAGCTGAAGAATAAGGTTGTGACAATGTTGACTGATTGAAGAATCAAGAGTATAGAGCTCAGTCTTATTGGTTCAACATTGTTTCTATATATGATTTTAGAGAGAAAAAAAAACGTTTACAATACAGATTTGAGATTAGATTTTCTTCCTTGAGCCATTGACTGAATATATATGACTGACAAACATTATGAAGAAGTTTTCCGCAGAAAAATTAAGTTTGTTTTTAAAACAAATGGTGCGTCAGTAGTACGGATCTTTACTTTTTTTGCAAAATATTGCTCTAAATGTTCTTCAAATAGTCCTTTTTTTTTTATTCAGGTATCATAAAGTGAGTTGGCTGCTGCAGACAAAAAAAATTGAAGCCCTTTAAAAAAGTTGTTTACTACATACAAAAAAAACACGAATGGTCAGGTACCTTTTCATTCTGTTTTAACCTGGAATCTCACAACAATAGTGAAACCTGTTGTTGGGATTCATTTCTCGGATCCAAGATTGGTGGAAAAAATTTAACATTGGTTTGTCAGTCTGGTTACGATAGTAATGTAGTGAATGCTGTGAGCCAAGAAATTTAAGTCGGGTTTCGTACAATATTTTATTACCTGGATTTTTGTTATGAAATTGCCGGTTGAGTTTTGAATCAATGTGGATGCCAAGATGTTTAGAAACTTCTGTTCGAAGAAGTGGATTGCTTTCGGTATAGAATTAATGGTAACAATTTTATTGTCTCAAAAAGGTGGGTGACATGGACTGACTTGCATTCATTGAGATTTGAATTTGATTTACAAGTCCTTGGTCTATGTACATATATTGTAACAATATCAAGCTTTCAATGTAATTATGCTTCAAAGGGTAGGTGATTGGCTGATTTCCATTTGTTGAGTTTGATTTTCCAGTTTTTTGGTCTCTAATGTAACATTATCAAGGACATACTGACTGTCTACTGAAGGTTGTTTGTTTGTCTCAATTTAAGAATCACTCGCAGTCATAATAAGTCGTATTATCTGTAATAGTGACGGTAATAGTAGGCACATCCTTTGTAGCATATAAAGTATGGAAATGATACGCCCAAGGATACTACTCTCCATATCACACCTGTTTAATGCCAAAAGATGGTGTAAATTGATGTGGTTTTACCTTTCTTATTTACACTTTTACCAATTATTTTCTGCGTGAAGATTTCACAAACAAATAACATGGGTCAATAAAGTAAAATATATTTTAATAAATAAAATAGAAATATTGGTGTCCACAGACTATTGTGGACCTTGACTTTATTTTCATGAGACTTATAGTTAAATAAAATCAGATTCAGTGTTAATAATTTACTTTATATTTTTAAACACAAGTTAAACATTGAAAACAGAGTAAGTAATGATAATAACAACAATTTAACTGAACACTGAACTGAACACTGAACACTTTATATGAGTATTACATCAGTTTATATACCCTTAATTTTGGGTGTAATTCATAAAGTAATAGTAGGATAAAGTGTTTTGTGATTGGACCATGTATTCAAGGGGGAATTGTTCACCATTTATTTTACCGAGGGAGAATTGGCACATGTGGGGTTGTTTACCAAGGGAAGATATGGGTAAGTTTTTAATTAGATCGGCTGCCATTATAATTCGTGTACAAACGAACGATGAATATTAGCCAAGAAATACCATTAGATATTACTGTTATAGAAGAACAGTCAAAGATAAATTTTTTTAATGAAAATTAAAAGAATATTCTAGATGAATATATTCGTTACAGCATGCTCCTAGCTGAATTTTGTAGGGATACAAGAGGTGCAATGTACACCAATGAATATGTCTTGCCCTTCCTGAGAAAAAAAAACAGTATCAGTGATTACCACAGACTGTTACATTCAATGTGATAACATTTTCATCTTCAATATCAATTTTTTACCATCAATTATCGATACTGTATTAACAAATACATGGATTTCCTCATAACTGTTTTATCAATGTTGAATGAAATATCGATATTTTGGTGTCAGAAGAAAGCTATATGTAGTTTGTATCGATATATTATTGATAATCGGTGGAAAATTTAACAAGAAAAAATGACATCGAATGTAAAAACGAACCCCGTATTTTGCTGTGGTAAAAATAAAAATTTTATCACATTAAAAAAAAAAAAAACTCCGATCTTCCATTTTTCGTTCTCCATGGAAATTCCAGTGTAGCATGCTCCATAAAGAATTGAAATAATTAGACAAATTTTACATACTTGAACGTTCTACAGGTTCGTTTTATTTTCCAAAAAAAAAGACACCAGGATGATACCGATTCCGCTACAGTTGAATTGTTTTGGCTCTTTAATTGGCACATTCATCTTGCAAGAGTGGAATAGCACCTCACAGTGTCAATCCAGTGGTGACACTTCCTGGCAAATAATACAAACCTAATCTTGTTAAATGATTATAGGTTTCTTATCACTCGTAGGTGGTAATTTATTTTAGTATTGAAAATACTTCTCGAATCAGGTTGTAAAAAAGTGTCCACGACCCAATTTTTATCAACGTTTTATGTACGAAGAATAAGAGAAGGGGTAGATAACAATGGTGAAAAATGTGGAATGAAAAAATGATAATGAAAAA
>WOFM01001878.1:0-20468 GCA_011428145.1 Ericerus pela
TCTCTCCTCTCTCTCCTCCTCTCTCTCTCTCTCTCCTCTCTCTCTCTCTCTCTCTCTCTCTCTCTCTCTAGATATATTTCAAATTTTCTAAGTCCAGAATTATATATTCATCCCCCCCTCTTCATCTCACCATGTGATGTTTTATTTTGAAATTTTTACAAGTCCAGAAATATATATCCTCCCTCTCCCCTTTCTGTTGGATGTTGGTTACCTATATATTAGCGCTATTTATCGGATATTATTATTTGTTTAATAAAGTTTTTATTAAATTTTCTGCTGCTGCTGGGATTTGAACCAGCGACATCCAGGTAGCCAAAACCACAATATAGACAACTGAGCTATGATAGAGATTATAATGAATAGCAAATGAGAAGTGGTTATAAAGTGAAAGTGGTTAATGTAAAATAATTGTTTCTCTTTGTTTTTGATGAGTATGATGAAGTATAGTATGATTGCTGGAGTAAGTAATTAATTGTTATGGAGGATACATTGTCAGAAGTGCGGAAGAGGAAGGGAGATGAAGTTGTAGTATAAAAGACATGGAAAAAGAGTAATAAAATGTACGTATAAATAATGTGTTGTTGAAGTAAGTTTATTGTTATTTTTAGTTTAAATGAAAATGACCGAGTTGGTTACATATTTAGAAGACCTTCGAAGGTCTTGTGAAAATGTTGCACATAAAATTCGCAAAAATGAGTATATTTTTTTAGCCCCAAATTTGTCTATGTTATTAATGAAGATGGAAACATTACAATCCTAACAATTAGCCTGTATGGAATTGTTACACAAATTTGTTGAACTTGAATTATTTTTAAAACGGAATGAAGTAGCCGCCAGTAAACACGAAGAAATGGAAAAAACTAATGAAGAAGAGAGAAGAAGAAGCATTGGAGGAAGGATACGATACTGTTGATAAATGTTAGCGAAGTATAAGAGTAGGAAGAAATTGATGTAAAAAATGGTTGTAATATAATGGAATAAAAGAAATGGTTTCACAAAATAAAGTTCATTAGTATTGTTTATGTATATAGTTTATATCAAGCCATCGAAGAGTAAGTGAAATTAAAAGATTCGTAATACTTCTTCACTTAGCCGTTTATATGTGAACAATTTTTCATAAACAAGTAACGCATATGCAGTTGTGTTTTTTGGGATACTCTTATTCATTTTAGCCATAATTTTTAAATCGGAAACTTCAGCTTTTAGCGATGTGTCGCGATACTGTAGGTTTATAACGAAGAAAGGCCAAATAGATTTATAATCATCTTTCAAATAATGTGGATTTGGAAACCATGTGAGGTGTTGACTGCGATTATATGAAGCTTCAAATTGAGAAAATTCCTCGTAAAAGTAGGAATAATCATTAGCATCGAAGTCCGCATTATACGAATCATACGGATAATACTGGGCATCGAGATAGGCTTTAATATCACGTACGTGACAATGTTCATAGTTACCCATGGAATGTGTAATATCATTTTTTCGACCAGTTTGAAAGGCAACGACGACATATAAAAGTCTATCAGCATTATTAACCATTTTTAAACTCCAATTAAAATCTGTAGTTTCTGAAATGGAAGGATTTTCATATAGGTCCCATGCTTGGAAAGGTAGCGATAAGGCCGTATCATTTTTTAAAGAGTTCAAGTACCAAACACGTATTTGATCATTAACTTTAATATACGGTATACGCCAAGAGATGGACATTAATGTTACGGTTGGTTCAGGTTTACCAATATCCAAGGGGGGGATAGATTTATGTCCTATAAAAATATTTTTATCGTGCGTTGCTCGTTTCAAAACGAGTTCATGTCGAGCGTTTAAAATTGGTTTTTTATAGTCTGCAAAAAAGCCAAAAATTAGGTTCAATGGCATAAGAAAACAAATTTTATTATTAGCTGTGGATGTGCTGTAAGGCTGAATAGTATTTGTACCTTGTCTGTAGCCGTGATTATCGTAATAAACATTATTATGAGAATTATGGAGTAACAGCTTTCATTGTTGAAGTTATACCAACATTATTAATATGCTCAATTTCTTGACCATTTAACATATAAGAAGCATCAGTAAACAGATGTGATAATCCATTATAATCAATCGAGTAGTATTCAGTATTGAAATTATTCAGTTTTAATTCCATAAAAAGCCCCAAATCGGAGGGA
Organism: Ericerus pela; assembly: GCA_011428145.1. Classification (NCBI taxonomy): domain Eukaryota; kingdom Metazoa; phylum Arthropoda; class Insecta; order Hemiptera; family Coccidae; genus Ericerus; species Ericerus pela. Next base: position 2,163 of record WOFM01001878.1, read on the forward strand.
AAAGTGTAAACGTTACGTTGATCAACGCCTATTCTAATTTCATCACTGTTTGCAAGGCCGCTTGATGTGTAAGGATAATGATGGAAAAAAGTAACATTAGTAATACCATCGTCGATGTTTATTTTTTCTAAAATATCTAAACTACGTACATTATTAGTGAGAGTCATAATTAAACGAGTACTTGCAATCCAAGATTTTGCAAAAAGGCTTTATCTTTTGGTGTTAATTTCACCAAAGTCCGTGGTTGTTTAATACTTTTTTGTTTACGTTTAGTCTTTTTATATACATTGGAAGACGTATTATTTTTTCCTTGAATTGCGGATAAATTACATCCGTAACCAATACGAGTGATAGGTTGAAATGAAGTATTTAGTAAGAACGGCATTATTACAAATAGTAGTTGTTAGAATTCATTTATTTTCAGATTTTAAGTGTAGTAAAAGCGTAATATTGTCTCCTAAGAAATTGATAGGATTACTATTTTGATCGGTAATGAGAATTTCAATAGATGATATGTCTTGTTCTGTAACTGGTAGATAAATAATATCTTTCGGCGCCTCTACAATTTTAAAACCAATTGGTACATTTATCGCAATACTGTGATAGTAAGTGCGAAGGAATACCATTTATATAGGAATTGGATACAATGTTACAAAGAACATTGAGACAATGAATGGTAGCTATGTGAACTGGTTCACGACCTTCTAAAAGATTATCCTGCATAGTTACTGGAAGATGATCTTTGGAAAAACCTAGAACTGGTCCGAGAGAATTTTCTTTTGGAAAACAAAAAGAGAAGGTTGATGAAATTAAACGGAACTTTTGTCGCTGTTTATCGTATTCGAAGACGATTGCATCAACTGCGGAAAGAAGTTATGTTTGTGCATCGTCATAGTTGAAGTGGTCAAGAAGCATTGAACATATACTGTTCTTGAATTGTATAGTTAAGTCGTCAAACTTGTATAAGCCATTAGGGATATGACATACCAAAAATGGAACACCAGTGTTTGGAACAGAAAATTCGAACGTATTATTTTTTTCCATTATGTTATTCACACTATTATAACCGATGAAGTAAAATAGTCCTAGACTATGGTTTTGAGTTCTATCCAATTGAAGAGGTGGAAAAATATCGCTAACTAAAGGGTTACGATTACGAGATAAATTAAATAAGTAACTCATGTTGATAGTAGCAAAATGATATATTGGTTTGTTTGTTTGTGTGTGCTTGTAAAAAATGTATATACTGTTTATAAATGAGACGTATTTATAAGAAATTCTAAACAGAGTTGTCCACAAATTTTTGAGAAATGGTTTTGAAAATTAGTAATATTATATAAAATAGTAGTTCCATCGAGATAATGTAAAATTTCTTTAGGAGGAGGTAAATCTCCATAGCTATCAAAATAAATATACGTATTATTTATTTTACGGAAGGCAACCCAATGTGTACCAGGGTTTTCAATATTATCTAAATTAATAACCATACTCTCTTTTGGAAACGGATGTTTTGGTAACGTTTTCTCTATTAAAAACACCACGAAAATGAGAGATGTTATATAGTGTAGCAAAGTTGTAAATTTCGTAATCAAATAACCCGCGTTTGATTGGAAATCTGAAGTTGTGTAAACGTTCAGTTGTAGTATTCATAATTATTTAGAGATGTACTTTTGAGCCAAGTCCGGATTTATATCTTTTTATACTCATACCTTTTTTACCTAATGGAACGGGATAACCATATGGATTGAGGTATAAACCAGAACCACTTTTCAAGTTTCCAGATAAATTTTTTCGCGCATTATTAACCGCTGAAACGGCTTCTGCTACAGTTTTTACAGTGGCCCCTATAGTACCGAGTGTACCTAGTGCAGCCATTATTGGTAATAATGGTAAGAAGCCACCTTGTTTAGGTAAAGGAATTACTCTTTTTAGACCCACGATCGGACCAGGGTTGTCTTTCTATAATTTTGTAAAGTATTTATGGTTCGAACGATATTTGTTGTCAAAGGTAATGATCGATTAATAGCTGAATGACCTTTTGAAAGTAACGCAGAAAAGTGTACCGAAGGTTTACGTTTGATTGTTGAATGTTTCATCGTCTTCTGATGCACTTTTCCAAAGCCTAATTTCCGTTTAGTTTTCATTATATTTGTTGTAGCCCAGGCAGGTATTTGTTCAAAATAAGATGCTTTCCGATCTAAAACTATATTCCACGCTTTATTTTCTAAAATTTGATCTGATTTATGTCGAGTTTGAAGGTTGGAATAGTTTGAATAAGTAATATTGTGTTCTTTAGCTGCAGCGTCTAGTTTATTTATTGGAATTTGATGCAGTTGTTTTTTCAAATTTGTTCCCGGTCCTAAAAAATGGTAACCTGGTACATGCACTTCGATCGGTAGATTATTAATATCGTCGCGTAATTTTTTTGCATCGTGAAAAATATCCGTACTACAAAAACGTCTAATTTCAGCGTCTACTAGTTGGCACACAACCGGATCAAAATGTGTTACATTTATATGCATGTAACGTAGAAGCACCAGTAATCGGCACAGTCCAATCACTTTTTCATTTCAGCCTTTAGTATTTCCAGTTCTATTCAACAAGCAGATTTTTTTTTTTTATTAATTCATTGCCGCATCCCCCAGCTCTCTATTCAACTAAAAAAATTAATTTTTTTTCCATTTTATCAACTCTAAATTTTAATTTTCCTCAAATAAGTCAGAAATTTCATTTGTACCAGTAATCGACAAAAATGTTCTAGTAATCGGCAAATGTGTTCCAGTCATCGGACATGCAAAATTAACCCAGTAAAACTTAAATCTTGGCTTTTTTCATATATTAGGCAATTTAAATAAGCAAGATTTATTGTAAATTAGTAAGAATTAACAAAAGATTCAAACTTAAAAACAACATTTTGATATTGTTATTAACTATAACAATATTTTTTTTTAATAATAAAATGATGCAAAAAATTTTAAAATTAATATTATTTGAGAACATCAAAGTTAAAATGAAATTTTCCCCGGGTTTTGATTGGTTTAGGTAAAATTTTAACAATATTTTGTAGAGGAATTCCTTCTATTTCTGGATAAATGAAAATTTCCTTTCTGGCAAGATATGGTCGCATGCATCTAATAGTTGCAAATTTATTTCCTATCTTCTGAATAAAGGCCACATACTTTCGTACTGCTGAGCCATCCCCTGTTTTATATTCAACTACTACAAAATCCCCTGCACAAATTTCTTTAGATGCAGTGACTGGGATATCATTTGAAGCCTTCTGAATCAACTTAGCATTCTTTTTCTTGGTAATAACGTTGCGTATTTTACAGGGGGATGGCAATTGATCAGGTTCATCAACAATTTCTGAGTTTGTGTCTGAATTTTCATTTTCTGTTTCACTAGAAACTTTCCTTTTATTTTGAATCTTTTGAGATTTACCAGACGTCTTATTTTTTTTAATTGTTTTCTCACGTTGTTCACTTAACTTTGCCAATCTTTTTTTTCTCTCAAATCTTTCTTCTCTTCGATTTGGAGTTGCTTGTCCAGTTTTTCTTGTTCTTTTTTTTAAAAAAAGTTAACCACTCCTCAGAAGTGGCAGTTGATGGCAGCGTGTGTTCTTTATTTTTTTCAGTCTTTTTAGAGTTCACTTTAGGCCAAAATAAACTATTTTTAAATGGCGAAGGTGCCTGGAGCTCGTCAAGACTTTGTTTTTATCTGAAGAAAAAATGAAAGCAGATTCATCCAAATTAAAAATTCGTTTCGGATTTTGTAGCACGTGAAAAAATAAATCTTTTTCTGCATCCTTTCGTACCTATAGCAAATCAATCAATCAGTTAATCAGTGTCAAAATAATATTACCTTTAGGCAGGCATCGGAAAAGTGATAAAAATTTAAACTTACTCCCTCAAACCACCTTCTAATATCTATTTCTGTCACATCAGCTCTACGAGGAGTCAAATTTTGGCTTGTCCTAATCGAAATTTCAGGATGTCGACACATGAAAGATTCATACCATTTTCTACCAGGTGTACCATTCTTGAACTTGTCAGTTAGCCCCATATATGTTATAATATTTTTCACATTCTCAATAAACTGTTCTTTAGAAACAGGATAGCCACGTTTAGCTAATTCCAAGATCCACTTAACAAGTTGATCTTCTTCTGAAGAAGTAAATATAATTGCAGGACCCATTTTTCTAAACTGAGGTGTTCTCTTATGAACCTTATCATCCAAAGTTGATCGTGGAACTTTAAATTCTTTGGCTGCCTTGTAGATACTCATATTTTGAAGCTTTACTGCTTCAATAGCTCTTTGCATGTCGGAGTCATCATATTTGAAAGTAGGAGCCATTCTGAGGTGAAAAAATCCATAAGAAATGTATTAGAAATGAAGAACCAGTAATCGGCACACCAGTAATCGGCACATTTTTCTCATATTTAAAGGAATAATTTGAACCTTAAAATGTTTAAAAGTAATATGTCGATAACTGGTCAATGAATTTATTTATTCAATTACTATAGTTTTGTTATAAAATATTTTTAATTAAATAAAATTAATTATATTTAAAAAATTATTAATTCATTGCTGTATTGTTCCAGTAATCGAATGTATGCTGATTACTGGGTCACTTGTGATTTTTCTGTACCAGTTATCGGCATTTCATTTTTTGTTAAAAATTGATAGAAAAAAGGAAAAAAAGAGTAATATGAAGCTTGAAATACGAAGAAAAATGTTAAATGATTCGGTTAAAATTACAATCAACTCAAAAGTTGCAACTTACCTTAGTTAAATTACTCTGTATTGCTTCAATGCCATCAACAAGATTCATGAAAATTTCAACAAAAAGTAAAGATAAGAGAATACATGTTTTTATTATTTTTTTTCATACATTTATAATTGTCCTGGATAGCTCATATTTACTATCGATAATATGGTAGTAAGTAGGTTTTAGTTATAATTTTTTCAAAAGCGCTAAAGTCAATAGGTTTTTTTTAATTTTTAGTTTATTTTATATGCCGATTACAGGTACCATATTTGGCCACTGCCGATTACTGGTGCTTCTACGTTACTTATGATCTGGTATAAGATTGGTGGGTGCGTAGAGCAGCAAGTCGGCAACCGTTATTCCAGGAGAAGTATTTTGACTCGCGTAAAAATTAACAAAACAGGAATAAAGTACGCGCGAATATATACTATATTTTTCTAATACATTAAATTTTAAAGAAAAAACATCTTTTAACGCGCACAAATCCGTAAATATAAGTCAATCAAAAATAAAATGTTGCGAAAAATCATATAAGTCTGTTATGAGTATTTCTTGTTTAGTGGTATCAAATGAAAATGTAAGACTATCAATAGTTTGTTGCGGATAGTCTGACGCTTGTAAAAAAGCACAATTGGAGATAAAAAATGAATTATGCGATAGTAAAACTTTTAAAACAGATGTAAAAGACTTAAAATTTAATAGTATACAGTTATTTGCGCAACCACTGAATGCTGCACTCCGCTCAAAATTTCGAACAGTAGACAAACCGAGTTCAACAATGACATCGCACGATAGAGGAAACTTATACGCTGACGACAGTAGGAAAGGCATAGTGATTATATACTAAAATAATATTAGTTGCAGTGTGAAGTGAAGTGAAGTGAAGTATATTTTAATAACCTTCAAGAGGGAATGGAATGGAATATTCAGCATATTCAACAATATTTGCATTATTAATAAATAGGTATTTACAATGCACCATCCTTGCTTGATGGAGTAGGAGGTTTCAGCGCATTTAACATAGTTTTTGAGAGTGTTGAAGTTTCAGCGAGTAATTCGTTTGTGTTAGTAATGAGTGTTCGTAATTTGATAAAAGAAGAAACGATTAATTGCATTTCTTCTTGCACATTCGCTGATTCTCTTTTTAGTTGCACTAATAAGGTTTTCAATGATTCATATTCAGCAAAAGAATAATCACGTAAGTTTCTGATGTCAGTTTGGATGTGTTTTACATCATCTATAACATTCCAGTATCTTTCTAAAGACGTTGGAAGTTTAACAAATTGTAAAAGGAAATCATTCCCAAGATAACTTGAAATTTCTGTGCCATGTTTTTCTATAGTAGCTAATAGAATATCTACAAATCCATTTAAATAGTCTTCTTTTCCTGCAGCTTTATCAAATAACGTTAGCATGATACGTTCCAGATCAAATGAAAGTTTACTTTTGTTTGTTTTATTAACGAGGTTTTCCATTTCCATACATATTTCTTTCAACTTAGTATGATCAAAAGCTACTAAACTAGAATTCAAGGTATTCAGCAAAGTGGTAACTGCTGATACCGAATCACAATTAAATCGATTGAGTCTGCTCATTATTAACGTTTTATTGATATAGGAGAAAACGAAAGTATCAAGTAATATTCGTAATTTCATTGTATTTATACTAAAATTTTTGGTAAAATTTTAAAGGTATTTCTTCTCTTTATCTATACCGAAAATTTAACAATTGCTGTTCCTTTACGAGTATTTTTCGCAGTATTTTTTCAAGTAAATATGTATCTGGAAAACGAGTTTTCAATAGTTCATTTGCGTAAAACATTCCAGCTATTTCCACACCATCTTGATCTTCTAATATGTACAAGTGTGGATTACCAGGTATCACGCGTTTTATTTGAAAAATTTCCGTTGTCCAATTAGCCGTATATCCTTTGCAAATATACTTTTATACTTCGATATTCAAACATCGTCTCCTGTCTTAAAACGTGGTCTTAATTTTTATTAAAGTTTCTATGAGTTAATAGATATCGGAAAATTGCTTTTTCATCATTTTTATTTTTAACATCTATTGGTTTCATATTAGTAGTTCGGTGCACCGTATTATTATAAGCAGACGTCACAGGTTGCAAAAGTGATAACCAATTTTTTGAATGTTGTTGCGTAAGTGTTGAAATAGTTTTTTCTTTGATGGTGCGGATAACACGTTCCACAATACTCGCTTTTAGAGAAGAGAAAGTATGAAAAAAATTGATTTATATTTCGATATAATGATTGCAAGAGTCATTTACAAATTCGTTTCCTTCGTTGGCATGTATATTGCGTGGTGATCCATAGGGTGATGTTTTAATGATGTCTGTTAAAGCGTGCGAAACGAGTAATCCAGTTTTTTGTTTTAACATACGAGTCCATAAAAATTTTGTGAAAATATCAATTACGACTAATACGTACGAAACCTTTATTTTCTTTAGACAATTTTGTAAAATCAATTAAATCGATTTGCCACATGTCGCTGATACCTTCTAATTTGACATGACAACGTGGAAAAAAATTTACGAACTGGTCGGTGTAATTCGTATGCAAGTTGTTCCATTTAAGCTATTATTTTTTCTTCTCTGAGTTCTTCCAAAATTAAAATAATTTTCATTTTCTTCTCCACACTTGTATTTCCAACGTTTTTAGAAGCTATGAGTTTTCGTAATCGTAAAATTAAATCTGAAACGTTATTCCAATAAACATAATTAGGTTTAGTAGTAACAAATTTTTTTCAAGACCAGTCTATTTAAATAGTTATTTTTAAAGTTAAAGGCTCACCAAGTTTTGATTTTTGAGAAAAGAGACGTATAATATGCTGATACTTATTTAAATTTTTATCGGCACCAGTTAGGTTTTCTAATTCTCCATTTTCATACAAAATGTTAAAATACGTTTTTTTTAAATCATTTTCCAATATTACGAGGATATTTTTTTATCAGTTGTATTGTGTGTTAATAAAGTCCACACATTCTTTGTTAAAGGATAAGTGCGATCTAATACAGTTTATAGTTTTGCGATGCATCATCTTTAGTGACAGGAAGTTTTGATTTGGATAATTCATAATGTATATTTTTTTGTCTAGTAAGCCTATACACATTCAAGCCTAATCTTGTTTGTTTATGAATGGTGATGTACTATTTTGCGAGAAAGAGTACAATGTTTTTTTCATTGTTACCCCTCTATCAGCGTCTTCGTAATCGGTATTATACTTCTCATCATTATCACTTGTATCCGCATTTTCATCGTCAGCATCACTAATATTTCTTGTACATTACATCTAATAGTATTAGTACTTGCTTCTTCCGAAAGTATTAGGAAACAATGCTCCTCTATAAAGTGTCGTAGATGGTGGAGAGATATTTTTGTTTTGGATTAAACTTAGCTACACATTTCCCGCATTATCAATAGTTAAATGTTCTGGATCGATTTCATCATTTGTTCGTGGGGAAGTTTTCAATTTCTTTTTAATATGTCGTTTTTCCTTCTGTTATTGTTATTTCATCAGTTGACAACTGGTCACTCGCATTAATTGGAGAAAAAATTTTGAAAGTTCATGTAATGGAGAAGATGGGGTTACTTGTTTACATACAGCTCGTATGGGATGCAACGTATTACGAAAGTGAGAAATTGACGAGATGATTGTTCAATACCAGATAACGATGTCACAATTTTTTTCAATGGTTCAGTTACAGGTTCTAGGGTTTTTTCTTTGTAACTTGGATAGCTGTATTTCTTTAAATTTTGCTGTGGTTAACTTTTTGTTGCACGTTATCGATTAAACTTGTTAAATTTTTCTTAACGCTTATTTCAGAAAAAATGTCTCGTATTGTATATCCTGCGGAGTCTTACTTCATTTTTCATGTTATCAACGACATTATTATGTTGGGGATGAAGATGAAATGAGAAAAATGTCTAGTTGTTTCCGAAATTTTCCATTATTTATATTATTTCTTTATCAATAGTTAAAAAGCCATGTTTCTCTTTCCAACATAAATCTCACATATGATAATAATTATCAAATGTGCAAGTTGGCGCAATATGTTCATCGTAAATGTGTCGTAAATTAATTTTGTCTTGCACAAAATAATAATGAAATTAGCATTATCTCGTAATAAATGTTTTTCAATGTGAGTATAAGTTTGATACAGATAAAGTACATGCAATTTTTCTATGTCTTCCAAAACAAAAAAAAGATCGAATTTTATTTTTGTCAGCTTTGAGACATAATACATCGTCGATAATTACTATAGAGTCAGGAAAGACATTGTTCGGGAGATGGTAATGCAGATTTGTCGTGTATAAATTTTTGCTTCTAAAGCTGGTAATATTATTGAAAATTTTTTGTAGTAATAAATACTTTTCTTGTTCCAAAGATTTCGATAATATAAAAACATGCTGATATTTCAAACCATTTGGATGTGTTAATAGAGAAAATATCAAATTTGTTTTTCCGCAACCACTGGGTCCGCATATTATAGCTCGAATATTATTTGGTAATAAAGTACTATGTCGTGACAAAATGGATTTTTTACTACTCACATTTGCAATAGGAAGTTTTAGTTTTTGCGGGAGAAGTTGTATTTTTTTCATAATAGTTTGCGAATATCTTATTAATACATTTACGTTTCAAGCATCTATTTATACAAAGTTGAAAAGAAAGGTAATCAATGCAAATTTGAGACGAAGAATCTTAAGTGGAGCCATTTGCTAATAAGTAACCTGATTGAAATACTAATGAAGCACTGGTTTGAATGTTTAAGATGTAAGCAATGAATATCAAGAAATATATATATATTATGGTCGGATAGTTTGAATGAGTAGTCAACATCGTATCTGGAAAACATATTTTACAAAGTATTTAGATTGTGTTCGTGTATTTGGTTGTTTTTGCTTTGTTTGTAAGTTTTCATATTTCATTTTTAGTATTTATTTACCCTTTTTAAATCAAAATGTGTATACCTCGACGATCTGGAGTGGAGAACGTTGAAATCCCAGATTGGAACATCCAATAATTGAGGAGGAGGTAGTAGGTAATCTTTTGGTGGATATATTCGACTTAGATCCGCAATTATTTGCTAGTGAAATAATTGCGGATGATATAAGGGACGATAGTGGTGGTAGCAGTTACGAAGATTATGATGTCTATGATGTCTATGATGTCTACAGTAGTCTAAGTAGTCTGGATTGGTTGGAGGAGGAAGATTATTACGCCGATTCATTCGCTTATTATTTTACAATCAGGAGGATTCTGATTACGGATTATGTAACTGTCCAATTGACGAGGTATGCGATTGCGAATAAAAAAAGGTTTAGTTCATTTGTAATATTTTTATTTGGTGTAAATATGATATAAAAACAATAACAATAACATGTGTAAAAAGTGTATAAAAACATAACAGTAATAAGATGTATACAAAGTTTATAAAATTATATTTTTATGACCAAATGCTAAACTTTTTATTTTATCCGTAAAATATCGTTTAACGCATTGATCATTTATATTGAGTGCTATCTTATTTTGTTTTATTGTTCTAATTTTATGAGCAATAACATGAAATAAAGTTTGCTGTTTTATAACGTTCGTATTATTAAATAATGCGTCACAATATAAAGCGAATGTCAAATCACGCGAAACGATGTTTTTCATCACACCTTTTGCTTTTTTTACTTCTTTAGTTTCACCAGCTATGAGGAATGAATAAACTTTGGAGCTAATGAGATATATTTTAACATTGTTTTACCTAATAATTCATCTTTAAATACACCAGGTATTTTTTTATTTAGGTTATTTTTTAACGGATGTTCATCGGGATAATCAGATAAATCAAAATAATGCGAATATTGTTGAAGGTATGGAGTAATAGTGTGATCTTGAAACGAAAAAATAAATGAATCAGTATCCATATAACATAAATTATATGGAATATTTTCAAACAATTTTCATTTTTTCATAATAAAATTCATACATTAGAACTTTACTAACCTCGAGAATTGTCGTTCCTAAATAAATAGGAGAATTTAATCGAATTTTGGTTTTATATCGGTGTATTCCAATGAGGTTTTCGCTAAAATAGACTGCTTCTTTAAAATTTGCGGCTGAGACTAATTTTTCATATTGTTGTACTGATGTACATAAATTGAAATTGATACGTTTTCTCGCATTTTCTATAGTTTTTCCAAAAATTGCATTATTCATTAATTTATATAAATTCTTTTCAAATGCTGAATTGCTTTCAATTCGTAATTTTGTATTACAGTCTATATGATGCTAAAACTGGACCTTGTTTGAAGCTGATAATTTTATTAATTTTGTTAATTTTTAATCCGTGTTTTAAACCTAACTTTAGCATACGGTAATGCGTGTGATAGTTTTTTTATTTTCGAGAGTACACAATAAACGTGTAACACTACCAGTATGCCTACGTTCAGGGAAAAATGGAAAATCATTGTGCGCATCGTGTAATTCGATAGGATAATCAATATCAACATCGAAATAATAACCTATTTCCCCGTATCTGATAAATTCATAATAAATTCGTTGGTAAACATGGAAAAATTTTCAATTTTTTTAAAATTATCAATGGGTAAGTATTGCGACATTGCCCATGAATATAATGCATTCGCATCAATATAAGCTAATGAACAAGGAGGTAGAGAGGGATTATACGTTTCTGGACATTCGATGTATTAGCTTGCACGTAACGTGTTATGGTGTTTGTAATTCCACCACGTACAGCATTTTCAAAAAAACAATAAAAATTTGTTTCTTCCTGTGTGAATAAATGCAATTTAATTTTCGTCATTTTTTTCATAACATCGTATGCAAATCCAGGTAATGTAAGATAACGGGCGGGATCTAATTTATATACTCGTAAACATTTCTCACAAATGTTGTGAATACATCAGCCAATGCACCTGTATCTTCTTTACAATAAATTTGCATATAGTCATTAAACGTTTGACATTGAAATACGTTCCATACTTCTTCAGCATGACGATATTCATCGTCACTAATTTCAATACCTTTTAACGCATCAGTGAAAGCTTCTTTTGGTGGTAATCTAGTTTCTGACAATACGCTAGGATCATTCAAATAATTATAAGGAAATATACCTTTTCTTTTTACTAAGTTATTTTGTTCAGGAAGTGGAAAAATTTTATCAACATACTTGAATTGTTCGGGATCTAATAGGTCAACTAATTGTTGTAAAGATGCTGTTAAAAATTTATACGAATCTACGAATTTTAAAGAAAAATGTTCGTTCACTTCAACGGAAAAACTTGTATATGTTTCTTGCGTATGGGGATTACGTCTATTTTACAATTAGCAAATGACGCCTGTAGTATTAAATGAAAATCATATTTACTACCATTATGAAAAAATATCGGTAAATACCGCTGACGTTTATATTTTAAATTACAACCACTATGCGCTACACCAAAAAGTTTTCCAGTTGTATGACAGTGATGAATACATCTGCCTCATCATAATGCAATAGTTTTTTACAAATAACACACTCTCTGTGTTGCCAAAATATTCTCTACGTTCTTCGTCACTCATAGGTGGTAATACCGCAATTTGTTTAATTTTTTTTTAGTATTTTTGCTAAATCCATCACATAATTTACAAAATGTTGCGATGCATCTTCCCCGAATATACATGCGAGTCAAAGAGTCTTTCTTCTTCTGCAGTATGAACATAATCTTTATAATTAACGTTTGGTGGAACAGTTACTATAGTACTGTAACAAATCGCCTCATGTTCTACTAAGACTTCAGCCATACTTTGTAATTGTTTCACATCACTGTCTACACTACGTTGATTAAATGTTCCGTGAGGGTATTATAGTCGGAAAGTAGAAGGTTGTAATATACTCTCAAAATCAGCATACACAACAAATGTAATGGTTCTTCGTATCCTCGTTCAATAAATTCAAAGGTTTCACCTTCTTTAGCTAATACATAATAGGCTGGTTCAACTTCATTTTTCTTACAATAATTTTTATGCTCACGTAAATCATCTTCGCAATCTACTCCACGAAAATAAGCTAAACAGCGTTTACAAAATAGAACTCTACCAGTATTCGTAGTATATTGTTTTCTTAGTAATGAATTTAAATCGGTAATTAGACAATAATGACTGTTTTTATGATCACTAGTTGTTTTTACTATAACATCCTCTTCTTCAACTGTTTCAAATTCATTACGATCTAACAGGCTGGGTTAAATATAATAGATCAAATGAAATCGTTTTTCTATATCAATAGTTTTAATTGGATATAGTAGATCATTTGAGTCAATTCCAAAAATATTAATAGAAACCTCGGGATTATACTTTTCAAATTTTATCACATCTTCCAATGGAGTTGGGAAATTGATTTTTGAAAAATCAACCGTATATATATCGTTGAGAAATATAGTCTAAAAAGTGACCTCGATCATAAGTGTCTGGTAAATGTTATAGTACTATAGTAACTGTTCCACCAAACATTAATTATAAAGATTATGTTCATACTGCAGAAGAAGAAAGACTCTTTGACTCGCATGTATATTTGGGAGAAGATGCATCGCAACAAGCATAAATAACTTAATATACTATACATAAAACATTTTTTGTTATGCTCATTTTTAACATTAAGAATGCAACGTGTATTGTTTAATTTTACTGGTAATGGAATGTAGGAACCAACGTGATGTAAAGAATAGGTACACACACTTACATCATAAAAACTAACACCTACAAATGTCCATTCTGATTCGGATAATATTATAGTTTCAAAATGGTTTAAAAGTTCTTGTAACATTTTGTTTCGCACAATTTCCTCGATAGGAAATGCATTGATACGAAAAAAAAGTATATTGTTTAGTGTGTAAGGTTATTTCAAAAGGTTCAGCCATTTCACTGATTTTATTCCCATAAGTATCAAGCTTATGAACCCATCTTCGCGTTTGAATAATACATTTAATTTGAACTTTTACGGCTTTTTTTATCTAAAACTTCTTTTTTTATAATATCGGTAACAACGGGTAAAAATGATTCTAAATTAGAAATTAGAGATTGCGTATTAATTTGTGGAGTGCCATCTTGTTTTTTCTCTACAACAATGTACGTTGAAAATTTTTGTTTCATTGCGCTTCTCCCCCTGAAAATATCATAATTATTTTCATGACGTATAAACCATTTATCATTCATCATTGCATGTGAATGCATTAATGTGTTTTCATGTACTCGTAATTGAGAGAGTTAAAAAGTTTAACGAACAAATATCACAATTATAACTATGTCGTTGTTGCGACGTACCAACTAAATTACTGGAACTTGTGGCCGACATATCCACCTCATCCTTGTTAGCATCATCAATGGTCGTTGCTACGGTTGAATTAGTGTCCGCACCATGTCCAGTTACACTCGGTATAATACATTCTTCTTCTTCTTTTTCTGGAGATATGATAGAACCACTAGCAAGAGGGATATCCACAGCATCATCATGCATCATCTCCAATGTCATATTATGAACTAAATTACGTTTATGCACATAACTTCGTAAATGGTTGGATAAACCACTGGAACGAGTAAACGATTTTTGACAAATTTTACAAAAAAACTTTGTTTCTATTTTAATGACTTAATTAAACGACGTCTCTACGATAGGAACACAAATACAGCCTCTATTGTATTATATAAAGTAATTTCATTTTTCAGTAAACTCCTCCTTTTACTCATCAATTGTGTATTCAACATATATTTTTACTATGTTACCACTATATTTCCTGGTACTGTAAAAAATACGAAAAAAAAGAAAAAGAAAAAAGGAAAAACAAAAATGGTCAACCTTGCAAGTACTTTGGAAATTGCTGTTATTTAACGGGGTGTATCCGTTTATACATGTAATTATACTCAATAATGACCTCTAATATCTGGTTAAATCAAAGAAGAAAGTGCATTCGATTGCAATCTTTATAAAAAGATTCATAGTTTTAAGTAGTAATCAACGAAAAAAAACATGCAGCTACAACGTGAATGTCGCTTATGAAATGGAAATTTTTATTTTATATTAATAAAAAATAGGTAATTAACATAACGATTATATATCCAGTATATACTTCTCAAATACAATTACTCGTCCTTCAAATTGAAATATTACTAAAATTTCTTATTAAAATTTCATTTAAAAAGAGCTGTAATTAACACTATTGTGTCAATTGTTATATTTGCAGTAGACGTTGAGTGTAAAATTAAAGTTACAACGTATTATCGAAAACGTTATTTTTACTATTACAATGGTTGTCAGTCATTGGCATTTTATTGTTAAGTCGGATGTTGATTTTTCTATTTCGGCTCAAAGTGTTAATGAGTTATTAGAAACATATCAAAAGTATTCACCGAAAGTAAAATATATCGCGAAAGATTATAAAGAAATTAAATTAGAGTTTAGTGGTTTTGAATTCCGAGATCGTGTAGCTGCATTGCTGGCTACCACACCATATGCGGACTATCTCATTGTTAAAGGGGTATATATGGAGAAGTTGAATACTCCGCAAAAACATGCTGTATCTCCTCCTGCTCCATTATATGAACAAGATTCGCAAATGTGGAGCGATGATGATCAACATACAGAAACATTACTGTGTCGATTGTAGAAGAAATAGATCCTAGTTTCAAATCTCCGCAAATATCATCGAATTATCCAGTGCAAAAATATATAATAACTTCCGATCCTCATTTTACGATTGAGCAGTATGCGGAAATTGCATTCTTACCACAAACACGTAATAATGAAAGTGAGTTTATATTAGTAAGCGAAAAAAATTGTTGTTTATTACCCGGGGTTTGCGCTATATTTGCACAATTGTATAAAATTTACGCAAAACTCAGGTACGCGTTATTTTTTTCTTCCGTTGATAACCGCAAAATATTTATAAACGATTTTTTTATTTTAAATGCGATGACTTTCCCACTAAAACTGATTGTACATAATAATTCTTCAGAAACATATAATATTAAACGCAGGAACCTATTGCTCGTATGTCCGTCAAAAAATTGTCAGAGTTATTCTCAGCTAAACATCGAGTAGATGAGAAAGATTTCGAAGCTCGTAATGTTAAACAGTTACGTTTAAATTGATAATTTGCGTCATTGATTAATATTGTACGTATTATTCATTATTAAAAATTGTGTAATATTTTTAATAAAATGTCACATGATTTATATATTTTATTGTGTGCGAGTTGTTTTTTCAGTTGATGTGAAAACTTTATTCAACCCAGGAAACAGCAATGATAAATATAAATTTTTTATAAACTAAAAAAAGTTTCGCGATAGAAAAAACTTGTTAAGTAACCACTTCAAAATGTGAAACAACTTGAAAGTAGTATGCAATGCACAACTATAAAAAAGTTGTATACAAATTAGTAATATAAAAAAGAACAAGCAATTTCACACTATTTTACATTCAATTTAGAAGAAATGAACATCTAATAAAACCAATATATATAAATAATTTATGAGGTCGACTAGGTAGCTATCATATCATCATAAAAAAGTTGTTTTCCTCAAACAGCATACTATATTTCTTGGAACGCATCAAAAGCAAAATGTAAAATAGAATAAATTAAAAAAAAAAAAACATTCGAGTTATAAGCTCATCTCTTTCACTTCCATTATAATCTCTCTCATAGCTCAGTCGTCTCTGTCGCAGTTTTCATCACTTGGATGTTGCCGTTTCAAATCCCAGCAAAGGTAAAAAATTTATTAAATAGAAATTATCAATACCGAATAAAGATGGCGCTACTATATAGGTAACCAACATCCAATGGAAAGGGGAGAGGGGATATATAATTCTGGACTTGTAAAAACTTCAAAAATATTAGCTCTGACGTCATAGATATCTGGACTTGTAAAAATTTCAAAATAGCGAAGGACAAGTGTGTTGTTGTTGTTGTGTTGTAGTAGAAAAATGTCTCTTTATCGTATGTCAGGTTCAGGGTCACGCACTGAACAATGGTCATTTCCCATATATCACCGGTCATTTCACTCAAATGCCTATAATTTCACTCAAATGTCTATAATATTGTCAAATATAGGCATTTGAGTGAAATGACCGGTGATATATGGGAAATGACTATTGTTCAGTGCGTGACCCTGACACTTGACATACGATAAAAGACATTTTTATACTACTTATATCTATAATCTATTTGTAACTTTGCGAAGAATAAAAAGGAGTGAAAGGCCTCTTCTTCTCTGCAAAAACAGAAAATATTTCTTACTTTCTCATACAAAATTTTGGCACTTTCGCCGATCTTTGCCGTTCTAAATTTCCAATTCAGTAAATATTAAGTAGGTAACTTAATTAAGCATAAAAAAATCAATTACCTTCGGTGCGTATTTCACAAATAAACGAATTTTAGCACTTTGGTAGTTCGTTCGGCGGCATTCTGGGCCTGACAAATGAAAGAAGTGTTATGGTGTTCCTTTTTAGGCTTATGGTGAGGATTGACTTTGCTGTGAATAGTCTACTCTCAGGAATTTGTTCGGCTACGTACTCGATTTTACTATTTGATGAGTCTTCAGTGACTACACGACCCAAACCATCAATCCAGGTGATCTGTAAACACAAAAACGAAGTTAATATTGGAATAATGAATTATGTAGGTTTTGTCGGCTGGGGGAATCGAACCTGGGACCTACATATTCGCCAGCTAAAAGCGGTGAACTTAACCGCACGGCCATCTCACCGCCGACTATAACTGGCGAATGTATTTTATATTAGACAAGGTATGGCGGTTCCCACACACTCCCCCCTAGAGAGACTCAACACGAGTTGAACGACATTAGATGCTGTGGGAGGTTGGGTGGAATCAGAAACGCCTCTTATACCTATACACACAGGCTTATACTACCTATACGGGTTCTATTTCCACTATATAGGGCGCCATCTATCGGCTACTCAAGTTAGGAAGGAGAGTTGTGAGTTCCACCATGCACCACTAGGGTGCGTGCGTGTCCAGCACACGTCAAGGGTCACCAGATGTAGGTTTTGTCAGCTCGGGGAATCGAACCTGGGACCTACATATTTGCCAGCTAAAAGGTGAACTTGACCGCACGGCCATCTCACCGCCGACTATAACTGGCGAATGTATTTTATATTAGACAAGGTATGGCGGTTCCCACAAATTAATAAGTTAACAACATATGGCTAAGGTAATATTAATTGAAGATCATGGTCTCAGACAAAAATTTCAGCTTACTTTGCAACTATTTGATGTGATTCAAATGATAAAATATATCATTATTTTATTATTATCTAGTTGTCAGGCCTCTCTTTGCAGGGTTATGGAGAGTGAAAATTAAAACTTTTCAAGATTGAAGTAAAAAAATTTACAAAATTTCCATTTCTTGCACAGTTGAGGATACATTGGAAATGATTTTTGTATTTAATTTTCATTTTGTTAAATAAATGTACACATTTTTTTCATATTAGGGTAACACTGCTAAAAATTCGT